>VDFB02150889.1:0-26780 GCA_007258455.2 Sequoia sempervirens
CCGATAAAGGTTTCTCCTCCAATACATGACTCCTGTAAATCGGTCTTTATTTGCCACAACTTTTATTCTTTGTCTTGTGCGCACTTTGGGTAAAGAGATTTGAATGAAATTTTAATCTCCCACGTCTTCACCAAAATAGAACATGCGTTGACCTCCTTTATATGCGACTTCCCTCATACTCCCGACAATCCCATAATTGTCTTCTATCGTAGGAAAATGAGATGGAAATTTGATTTTTTATCGGTTTGTCTTCACTTGCAGCGAACTTTTCAGCTAGGCGTCAAGATTATGTCTTATTCTGACTCCGATAACTTTTAAAGAATATTTGATTTCCTTAGAAAATATTCGATCTTCATTCTTTCTGATTTGTCTTTTAGCGACAAGGTCAGATGTGGGTGGCGACAACAAAACTCAGACGTCTCTATTGGGCCCGATTTGATATTTCAAATTTGTCTCTGTACGGCCACCAAAGTGAATAGCAAACCCAGAAAATTCTGAAATTAACCTTCATGGTACCTACGCTAATCTCGAGGTTGTACAAACTGAGTTTCAGAAGCATGTTCGTGATATCTTGATGGAGATTTTGGATCACATTTCAGTAATTTCAGCTAGTTTCAAGAAGGCGACTGAAGAATGCAAAGATGGTGTGCACACGATTACTGAAAGTGGCAGAGAACTAAAGAAACAGACTGTTATTTTTAGCAGCATCAAAGTGCCAGATGACAGAGAGATCGATGAGTTCTTGGTCGAAGTGTTAGACCGAGTTGACATGGAGTGATCTGTCAGTTAGAACGTGCAGTTAATTTCTAGGGTTGAGTCCAGAGCAGCAGTTAACTTGACTTCCAGTCTTCAGTTCACTTGTTGACTTAACACATGCTTATCTCATCCTTGGAATTATCAACACAGGAGTTAGGGTTAGGGTTTCCAGTTAACTGAAGGTAGTGGCCAGTTAACTTTGCTTTAAATAAGGACGCGCATGCTTGCACATTGTCCAATTAGGTTATTTGTACCAGTTAAACTGAGGGTAGTTGCCCAGTTAACTGTATAGTTTACTTCATTAGGGTTAGGGCGCATGACTTGCATGCATTGCAAGAACTGTAGTGAACTCAAGGTGATTTTAGGGTTACCTACACCTTGATGTATATAAATAAGAGCTTATGCTCATTTGTAAATAACTTTTGCTTGAGAGAAATATATGCTGCGCCTACCTTGCCCTCAATATTGCTCTTTTTGTATTGGTTCATGTGTCTTTGCTATTGCAATTAATTGTTATGCCACATAGGGTTTCATGCAATTGTAATGGTGGATTCTTTATGTCTTGTGAATCTTTTATCATTTCAATCAAGTGTTATGCCACATAGGGTTTCGTGAGATTGTGATGATAAAATCGTTTTGTGAAGTCTTTGCTACTTTCAATCAAGTGTTATGCCACATAGGGTTCCATAAGATTAGCGTGGTAAATTCCTCCCATAGTTAGATCTGTTTGAACATATTTACCATTGAGGTCAATTGTTATGCCACATAGGGTTTCAAGAGATTGAGATGATAAAGCTGTTTTGTGTATCTTTACCATTGTGATCAATCGTTATGCCACATAGGGTTTCGAGAAATTACGCTGATAAATCTGTTTCGTGAATCTTTATCATTATAATCAAGGGTTATGCCACATAGGGTTTCGTGAGATTGTAATGATAAAGGCTGTTTTGTGAAGTTTTTACTATTTTGATCAAGTGTTATGCCACACAGGGTTTCATAAGATCATCTTGGTGAATTCTTAAATCTGTTTTGTGCCCAATAAGCTTGTTTAGATTGAGATGATAGTTGCGCCACCTTGCCTTCAAGTAGAGAGTCTAAACTCGTTTATCGTCCGATAATCATCCCTGCTCCATTTCCTCATGCTCTGTTTTCTTGAGGAAACTGGATAGATTTAAAGTAGTTAGCTTAGTTGTAGTTACTGATCTGCGAAACCAGAAAACTTAGCCGCAATGCTCTTGGTTTTCTTACCTTTGTGCCTCTTCCACCGAAACAAAAGATAGGACTTTAGATTACTTTTCTTTTCCATGCATTCCAGCACAACGAGGGAGCTTCCCCTCCTAATTTGAAGAGCACTCATTGCGTAGTGTACATAGCTGTCCGTACAAACCTGCACTCCAGAGGTGTTAGATTTTACGCCAACACTTTAAAACAAAGGAATAACTCTCCAAAAATTCTACCCATATCATATGTTTCCGACTTATGTTGGCTGTTTATAAATTGTAGCACATGATGATCTATGTACAATCCAGACGCCTTGGGTAACAAGTAATGCTTCCATTTATTTATTGCTTGTACTATTGCATAAAATTCTTGATCATATACAAAATATTTTATTTTTTCTTCATTCAATTTCTCACTAAATTAAGCAATGGGCCTCCCCTCTTGACTCATAACTCCACCAATTGCACATCCACTTGCATCACAATCTACCTGGAACACTTTACCAAAATATGGTAAGCCCAATACCGGTTGTACTATCACCTTTTTCAATAACAATCGAAAACATTTTTCTGCTATAGTTGTCCACTAAAATTCCTTCTTGTTTCCCTTCATTGTCTTTTTGATTGAAGCACAAATCCCACTAAAGTTTTTGACAAACTTCTTGTAGAAGCTCATCAAGCCATGAAAACTTCTAGCTTCAAACATACTCCCAGGTGAAGGCCAATCTACAATTGCTTTGACCTTCTCTAGGTCCATCTTCAACTCCTCTTCGGACACAAAAAAACCTAGATACACTAGTTCTTTCTTCATAAAGCTACATTTCTTTAACTTTACCATCAATTTTCCCTCCCTTAATCTCTGCAAAACTGCCCTAACATGCAACAAATGTTCTTCCTTTGTCTTATTGAAATCAAAATATTATCCAAACGAACAATGAAAAACTTGCCAAGGAAAGGTTTCAACACTTCATTCATCAACCTCATGAAAGTACTAGGAGCATTTGTCAATTCCAATGGCATTATCAACCACTCATACAATCCATCATTTGTCTTGAACTTTGTTTTCCATTCATCTCCTTCTCTAATCCTTATTGATGGTAGCCACTCTTCAACTCTATCTGGGTGAAGTACTTAGCTCCACTCAAACAATCCATCATATCATCCATCTCTATACTTTATAGTAATATTATTTATAGCCCTTGAATCAACACACATCCACCATTCCCCATCCTTCTTTGGTGTCAATACTATTGGTACAACGCATGGGCTCAAACTTTCTCTTATCAAACCCTTATCCAAAAAATCTTGCACTTGTCTATTTACCCTCATTCTCCATAGGTGTCATTCTATATGGTGCTTTGTTTGCAAACTAGCCCCTGGGATCAAATCTATGCAATGACATGCTCCTCATAGGTGGAAATCCGTCAAGAAACTCCTCCATTAAAATTTATGTAAAATCATCTAAGATCTCTTGAATCTCCATGGGTATTTCTTCCTTCTTCTCTATTTTCCTAACCTCTACAGGCTTAGGAATGAAAGACAAACATGCCTTCTCCTTCTTTAAATCCTTCAAAAATTGCATCTCAATCACTAAACAAACTTTGGGTTTCTTTTCCACCTCTTCATCCCTATCTTTCATGGGATTTAAAACATACTCTTTTCTATTCTTTATTTTATAACAATTATTTTTGCGATCATGAATGGCTTCTCTATCATATTGCTAAGGTCTTTCCAACAGAATGTGCATACATCCATTGGCATAACATCACACAATATCTCATCCTTATAACTACCAATATGAAAATTTACTAAGCACTCTTCACTTACCAATAACTGATGTCCCTTTTGCAGCCAAGAAACTTTGAAGGGACTAGGATGCTTCATTCTTTTTAACTTCAACTTCTCCACCATCTCTTCTGACACTAAATTGTTAGTGCTGCCACTATATATAATGATTCTACAACATTCTCCTCCATACTTACATCTGGTTCTAAATAAATTCCTCTTCTATACTGGTTCTTCTTTTTCCTTTTCTGATTTTAATAAAATTCTTCTTAGCATCAAGGATTCTTCATCCTCTAGTTCTTCTCCACTCTTGGGTGAAGCCACACTTTCTTCCTCAACTTGGGCCACATGAATTCTAGCTTCTTTTCCTTTTCCAATACTCTACTATATCTATGAACATTCAAATGCCCTATGCCAGTTTCTCCACATTGATAACGTGTACCAGTAAATCCTCTTCCAAAATATCCACCACCTCTAGAATAATCTCCTCTACCTCTAGAATAGTTTCCCCTTCCTCTTGAATTATTTTGTCGTTTCCTTGCTAATTTCTCTTTTTCCTTCAAGGAATACCAGTAAGCTTCTTCCACACCGTGTATTCTAATTATATTAATCTCATCTTGAATTGATAAACGTAATCCATTCACATACCTTGACACCTTCTCAACATCATCATCAACATGTCCTACTCTAATACTCAATTTGTAGAATTTTTCTGTGTAATCCTTGACATTGGATTCTCGTTGTTTCAAATTTTACAACTTTCGAAATAAACTTGGGTGATAATCCACTAGCAAGAATTTGGCCTTTATTTTGGTTACCATTCTATCCCATGACTTGATTTCCTCGTTTCCTCTTCTCTATCACTCTTTCTGCAAATGGTTCCACCATAAGGATGCGTGTCCTTTTAGTTTAGTGCAAGCAAATTTTACTTTCTTTGGGTCTTCAATTGATTCAAAGTCAAAATACTTCTCCATTTTTGAAATCCAATCTATGTAATGTCCCCATTTTCGTGAGCATCAGTTTTTTGAGGATTAGCCTATCAATTGAACCTCGTAGGCTAACACTGATTGTTAGAGGGTCCTTCTTGGCAGTCATCAGGGTGTGTTTTCTTCTTCAGAGTGCATTTGGGTTCAGGATTGGCCTTCGTTTGACTCGATTCTTCACACTTACTATTTATAGTAAGTCACCATTTCAATGGAATCGATATTGCTATTTTTAGTAAGGCACCTGAACGTGATGGGTTTGCAGTGTCGATCTCCTTGCTCAGTTGGCTTGGTCGTTATGAAGTTATTATCTTTGAAGTCTTTTTAATGATAATAAAGTAATATAAAGTTTAAAAAAGTCACTTTATGCACAATGGGGCCATGACCCTCATTTAAGTGACTTAAAAGTGCATTAATGAATTATATTTTGGAGGCTAAATATTAAAGTATTTTATAAAGTCAATGTGCACACAAGTTATATTATTTTAAATGATATTAAATGCATTTTAGAAGCCACTAGAAGGGATTGACCTCCTTGAGGAGGCTATATAAGGTTTCAAAAAGTAAATGGATTCTCATTCTTGAAGATTAAAAACTTACGACTTTGAAGTTCATCCTTGGAGAAGGAACCAGCTAGGGTTTCTACCATTGTTGAGCCTTGGGGAATGAAAACTCTCATAGGTTGTGCAATTTTGAGGCTGTGAAAGACCAGCTGAGATTATTACCTGGGTGTGGGCTTCATCCAGGAGTCCAATCTGAGCTTCATTATGGAATAATTGAAGAAGTTACTTAAGGGTTTGACGATTATTCATCTATAGATTTGAAAGTAAATATCACCAGTTACCTTTATTGCTGCTAAAGAAATCCTTTCATGGCACGTGGTATTTGCATTGGGTTGTTTGAGGCATTGAATTGAAGATCATTTAAGGGTTTGGAAAAGCATAGATCAGTTTTTGGTAAAATCAACCATTAAGGATTCATCTCTTTGCTGCTAGCAATATCTTTTCAGCACGTGGGACTTATGCTAAGGCTATTCACCATCCAAGCTTGGGCAAATTGTTCCTTGGTGCTAGACGTGTAAGTCTCTTGATTGAAACACCTTTGATCTTTGCTATTACTACCTTTGAGGGCGATTGGTCTTTGTAATGTCCCTATACCCTGTGGTTGGGTGCATCCCAAAAAGGCCACGTGTCTGTGGGAGTTTGTGTAAGACCCTAGATTCTCCGGTGGTGGCTTCAATGGTGAAAGATCCTCCCTAGTTGCCACCCTTAACACCTTGGGTAGCCGCCCTCACTACTAGGCCGGTCTTTTGGTGTAGTGGTTGGGCTTTAGTGGTATTAGAGCCGAGGTCTTGAGGTCGAGACCCGCGGAGTGTGGTGGGCTGTAATGTCCCTGTACCTTGTGGTTGGGTGTGCTGAAATAAGCCCCTTAGTTTTTTCTTGAATTTTTGGAGCACCAAACCAGCACAACACTAAAGATTAGCATTAGATCCGAAAAGATATCCAACTTGAAAGTAACCTTCACCTAGAAAGTTCACCAAGATCCTTTTGAAGGCGACGTGATAGCTTATGGTGATGGGATTGTTAGCAGTAATCTGAACTGAAATACAAAGCTGGAAATGAAATGTAGGCGGTGATCCGACCATGAGCAATCCACGCTACCACTTGTTCAGTGGGGGGAAGATAATTACAATGAAATACAATTCATCTGCTATTAGCAGGCATCCACATAACAGTGGGGATTCTCCACTTAAAAAGTGGGTGAGAGTTGAGAGATACAAATGTTTATTCCTCCACACTGGCAGTAAACCATCCAGGGGTTACAATGTTTGCTTAAACACAAAGTAAATTCAGAAATATAAATGACTAGAATAGTACTACTAATTCTCATCCTTACAATGCAAATTATCTGCAATTTTACAAGAGTTTCAATTGTATAATCAATGCAAATGATAGAGGATGATTTCTCCCCCTCCTAATCTTCTCAACAATTGAAGTACAAGTCATAAACTGAACTACAAGAAATCTGATAATAATAACCAGCAAACTGTAACACACTGAAATGCTTACAACACTCTCAAAACATCTCCAAATGACCTGAAATGAAATGCAAAAGCTCTTAAGGAGGATGGCGCCCAATATCCAACACATAAACTGCATCAAAAGCTCATCAATTAATTATGCACAAATCCCAAGACAACACCAGGCAAGCTACGGCCTCCCTAGAGGGGCGAACTTCAAAAATAAATTCAAATACTTCAAATTAAAATCTGATTTTCTACAAAAGGGGTTGCCATTAGCATTGAAATTGATTGCATCAATACCCAAAATGAAACAAAAATCACTCAAAGAGCTGCACACAAAAATCTACTTCAGCTGTATAATAACTAGCAATACAAAAACTGAGAATATTACCAAAATTCGCCAACAATGAAGCTCAATCTGCTAGTCTGGATGAGAAGCAGCAATATTCCCAACTAGGTGTTATCTTTCAAACACGAAATTGGTTCTTCGCTAGGAGGTATGCATTCCTCGAAGCCAAATCTATGAAGTCATTTCGACAGCATAACAATAGCATAAAACAATGGATGCCAAAAGCTGGAGCAAAAACCTTCTTATAGAGAACTTTGAGGTGACTCTTCGAATTCCAACTTTTTCCCTCCAAAAGGGACACCCATTTCACTTTTGAAATATTTTATCTTTTAAAACATTAAATTCACCTTTCTAGGCATCCAAGACTTGAGGAGAAATATTTACTTTAGAAATATTTAAATAATCTTTCAATGAGGTGTCCACCCTCAAAGGCCACCTTTTAAAACAACTTTAGGTCATTAATACTAGGCCAAGGGGCCAATAAGAAATTATAACATTAATGACTTAGAATAAATCATTTTACCCAAAATGACCCTCAAAATGCTAAAAGCAAAATATGCTCCAAACTGCACTACCCGAAATGGAAACTGAGCTGACTGCTGATGCTACTACCCAAGATGGCACTGCCAGAAATAGAACTTACTAAAAATAGTAAATTCTGAAAAGTTGTCCAATGCCTTTGCATGTCATATCACTGTGAAGCTCTCTGAAAACCCAAAAAGATTCCGCAGTCCAAATCTCGAAACACCAACGTACAGGCTAAAAATAGCAAGTTTCGGGAAAGGTCAGATAGAGATGCATGTTACACCATTTTGAAGCTCTCCAAAAACCCAGAAAACTCCACTAAACATGCATCAAAAACTCATACATGCAAACCGTAAAAAATGCATCAGAAACCTCCTATAAAATAGGAAATCCTAATTTACCTCTGACGAGCCTACGGGCTTCCGGAAATAGGCTATCAGTCATAGAAGAGTGTATGGCTAAAATGGGGACATTACAGTCCGCCCTTCCCAAAATTGTTTGTCCTCGAGCAATGCCACAACACTCCAAACTGATCCCACCAAAACCAATAGGATCCTGAGGTCCCATGTCCATCTCTGAAAAGTCCCACCATGCTGATGCTACTCTACTCTGATCATATGAATGAAATCACTACACCAAAACTGCATAAACCATCCCTGCAGCCTCAAAGGGATAACATGCCGGAAATTCAAGTTGAACAACATGGAAGGATTTGAATCAAAATCTAACATTGTCTCATGTCCAATAAACTCTGAGGAATTAACATCTGCAATGTCAATGTCAATCACCATTCTGAGAACAATGAAGAATAATCCAAGCAACTCAAAAATATTCTCATCAACATAACTCCTCAAAGCATCAAACCGAATCACAACAAATGTGACTCCTTCATAGCTATTGGCAAAGGAAAAAAAAGTTATTTGCAAAGTCATAGCAGCTGCATCCTCAAAGCTCCTCAAGGATGTATAATGCCTCCTCTGAGTAATTCTAACATATTCAAAAAAAATTCTAAAAACTTCCACCAAACTCTACCCAAAAGTCTCAAAAAGTTGAACCAAAACAAACAAAGGTTCGCTGCCCCAAACACTAGTGCAAGAAATTGTACAGAGAAAACCACTAAAAAAGAACTTAAACACCATCCAAATCTGATCTGAATCACTATGAAACATCATTTCCCACCTGTGGGACCAAAAACCATCATTGATAAGAGATTGTGAAGAGAAAAAAAGAGTATACCAACTGCCCATGAAATCTGAAGTGAACCACTCAAAATCTGATTTTAGGAAAATTAGCGTGCAAGGAGTTGAACAGCTGCAACAACACTGGAAATGCGTGTCCCTAGAGACACAACTACTCATGCCCAAGGCTGGAAACAACCTCTCAAGAAACTTCAACCCAAACTTAAACCATCCTTGCATGTAGGATAGCAAGACAATACGAAAATGAACCCCTATATGCCAATAAACCATCACAAAAGGATACCAAAACTCGTGATAATTCTGATCAGCAACATAAATGTTTTCAAACATAACACCAAACCAATGCCAATCAAAGAACAATGCTCCACACTCCATCTCAATCCAAAAAGAAAGACACCCCTCAACACTCCCATACCATGTCAGAACCCTGGTGGTTCTCTGATTTCAAACCCTGATTTGTCTTTTGAAGATTTTTGCAAGTTTTGGTTTTTTTGTATTTTTTGAGGTTTTCCAGACAAAATGATATATTGCGATTTTTCTAGAAATATTAAATAAATTCGTAGAAATTCAAATATGCATAGGAATTGATGGGAAATGTTCAGAATGCAAGGCGTTTCATTAAAATTAATTCTCCTGAACTTTGCAATACACAAAAGATGAACAAGAATCAAATACAATGAATTTTTATTGGAAACCTGGATGGCGGCTGCTGTAGGTGATGATGGTACGGCCAGAAAAAATGTAAGAATCTCCTCCAGCTCGGATCTCAATGTAAATGGCACAGAATACCAAGCGCCTCAATGTGAGATCACCAAATAACAAAGGATGGAGGCGTTTCCTCAGGAACTTGACAAGTACGGCTTGAAGCACAGATGTACGGCCTGCTGGTACAGTACGGCCAGCCTGCAGCAATAAATGCAAGTACGATTTCTTGAAATTTGTGCCTGAACTCGGATGTATGGAAATGGATGAAGTCGCCTCTGATGGAAGATGAATAATCTCTGCTGAATACTGATGAATCTCTGTCTGATTAAATGATTAAGCTCAATCTGTGACTTCTGGATGAAATCACCAAGTGCAATCTTCAGCTGGTATCTCACAGCCTCAGTATGCCTGATCTCTGAAGAGGTTACGTTCTCCAGAAACGATGTTCGCCAGAAACCCTAGGGTTTGCAAACTCCAATGCTCAGATGCTCAGAAGACAAAATTGAATAATAAACAAGATAGTTCGATTTTGCCTGTGAAAGGAATATATTGCTCCTTGAGAAAATTCGACCTAAACTCCATTTTAATAAATCATTTAAATTAATGATTTAATTTGCACTTTGACTTAGGAAAAATAATTAATCATTGGCGTCCCCTTTTTAATGAATATAAATACTCATTAAGTCACCTTTTAATAATATATTATAAAGTACGATTAAATACTTTATAATTAAGCCAAATAATTAAATATTTAAATACTTCAATACATTGAAGCTTTATTATAAAGTCAAATTATTAAATGTTTAATAACTCGGTAGTACTCCTTATTTCTCCGTCAAATCAATCAAGAAAAACTGCTGGAAGCTAAGATTGAATCGGTGAATAATTGCACCGAGGTGCCACGCCGAAATAGCGACTTCCGCGACTAACTTTCTAAAATAGAAAGTTCTACGAAAAAAGCTCTCGAGAAGATTCTGCTTGAGAGGCCCAACTGACACCACCCAAGAAATTTGGAGCTATCAAACAATGGATAAGCGCCTCAGATGATCCTCTGCACACCACAATGACCCTCACGAGGATCCGAAATTATAGGCTAACTCCTCGACAAACAGTGTCAGCTAAAGCGGGGACATGACAGTCCGCCCTCCCTGAAATTGCTTGTCCTCAAGCAATCTCTGCAAATACAGCTGCACTGCACCACCTGGATCCCATGGATAGTTCCGGACAATGTTCCTGCTGGCCACAACGGACTCCTGTAACTCCCACAACTGATCAGCAAGAAAAGAGTACCATTCCCCATTAACCTCAGTGCGGTCCGGCATAGGATCAAGAAACTCAGAAGGAGGCAAGTCAAACTGCAAGCAACACTTACCCCCTAAAACTGCACGAGATATACTATCATCCAACATATCAAGCACGTGCATACCACCACTGTGCACCTGAAACAAATCGTGTACATGCGGATTAATCATGAAGCTATATGCACTCTGCACCATATACACACTGTGATACTCCTCCGTGAGCTGAGTCTGAAATCCCAGTGCACTAGTAGGATCCCAAACGCTATCATCACTCTGCTCAAGACCAGGATCAGGTGTACTCATATCAAACTCAAAGAGCGGATTGTCATATGTAGATATAACATCTGTCTCAAACAATGGATTGGTCACAAACGGAACCAAACCACTAGACTGATCCCAAACGACTGCCTCAGAACCCCCGGGGTACTGAGCATAACCATGCCTGGTCTGCGCAAAATCCTGCTCTACCTTCTCGCTCTTCCCACTAACGAGAGAGATAGAACGAAGGCTGCCATCTGTAATCCCCTCAACACATATTTCTTGCCCTGTACCTCAAATCTCATCTCCATTTTAGGCAAGTTGAGGGTGAACACACTAATGTCCTGCAGCCATCTCATACCCAGCACAAAATCCATCCCACCCAAGTTGACTACATAAAAGTCTGCCTGCAACTCATAATCAGTCAGCATGAGAGTGAGATTACAAATCCGTCGAGTGCAAGTGAGTGTATATCCATCTGCCACCCGAACTCTGAATCCAGCGAAATCCTCTGTCTGGAGTCTACATCTGCTGACGAAGCCCTCATCAATGAAATTGTGTGTGGCTCCAGTGTCGAGCATAGCAATACATCGCTGTCCTTCCACTAATCCCCTGAACCTGAATGAATCATCCCGTACACTCGTAGATAACACCAACGGGGATAAGTTGGCATCGGGCCCAAACTCCGTAGAAGCATTCCCTGCCTCCGCATGTTCTGAAACAACCTGCTGGTCTGAATCATCAGACTCGTCATCATCATAGTAAACCCACATGGCGCGGTTGGCTCTGCCCTTCGGTCTCAAAGGACAATCGTGCTCCTTGCTGTAGGGTGCTTTGCACCAATAACAAAGTTGTTTCTTCCTGCATTCCTCCCGAGTTGCATCATCAATTCTTGCAACTGGTTTCCTTTTAGGCTCTGCAACTGGTGTATGACTCTCCTCAATAGGCAAGTTATTTGTTTTAGGCGGAAATTGTTTCTTCGGAGCAGCAAGCTCCATACTCCTTGCCTTCCGCATCGCCTCCTGAAGTGTAGTAGGATCAAACGCCTTGACCCAACCTCTCATGGGTTCTGTCAAACCCTCAACAAATAATATAATGAGTCTCCTCTCTGAAATGCCAGTCACCATGACTGCCACTCTCTGAAACTCGCCAATGTATGCTTCCAGACTGCCAGTCTGTCTGAGCTGAGCCAACTCTCTGAAATACAACTCTGGATCCTTCCTATCAAATCTTTCTATCAATCTGCTCGTGAACTCCTGATAGGTATTAACAGCATGATGGCCTAATGTGTACATGCCGTGGTGCCACCAATCATGCGCGACTCCGTCCAGATGTAAAGTGGCAAATTTAATTGCCTCATCCTCCTGCATAGGTCTAAGTGACAGATAGTTGTCCAATTTCTGGACCCATGACCTAGCTGATGTCTTCTCTGACCCATCAAAATATGGCAGTGTAATCTTGCTCACAGCATATTGTAAATCCCTATTCACCTGTGGCTGCTGCTGCTGATGCTGTGGGGGTCTACGATCAAATCTACCTCCTCCTCTGGGTTTATAGACATCTATAAACTCATGAAACGTGATGCCGGATCTCAGGCGCTAAAGACATGTACTCGCCATGAAATCTCGTCAAGTCTGCCACCGACATGCCGCTCGTGGCTGGAAGTCCCGATGATGCACCTGATGCTCACCTGAGTCTGAGGTGGAGTATCTCTGGGTAAGAAAGTAGGCTCCTGCCTACGCCCCGATAGATCGGTAACGGCTGCCTAGAGCTGATGCCAATGGCTGATCCACTGGAGTGGTCCCGCTCGTCTGTCCAATCTGTATGAAATGAGGTCTGGGCGTTACACTGCCTAATAGTACCCATCAACTGCGACATCATATCCATCATGTTGTCGTGTCTCCGTCTAAACTCCTCATCAGTAATGTCACCCTCTGCATGTGCCTTCCCTGGATCCCTGCGAGTCTCTGAGGAAGTCTCACGATCTGCCATTAGGGTTGCAACACTGTTTTCACTACCGTCTGAACTGGATCTGTGAAAACCAAGCACTCCTGATATTGTCTGACCTTCTGGAATCGGAGGACCTGTCCAGTCTTCGTCTTTGCCTGTCCCTACACCTCTGGTATACTGAATAATGTCTTGGTTCATAAAAGGCAACCCAGAAATGCACTGTATTCTGAATAATCACTGAAAAAGCACAGGATGGCAGGAGATCTGTGCTCTGATACCACTGTCAGAACCCTGGTGGTTCTCTGATTTCAAACCCTGATTTGTCTTTTGAAGATTTTTGCAAGTTTTGGTTTTTTTGTATTTTTTGAGGTTTTCCAGACAAAATGATATATTGCGATTTTTCTAGAAATATTAAATAAATTCGTAGAAATTCAAATATGCATAGGAATTGATGGGAAATGTTCAGAATGCAAGGCGTTTCATTAAAATTAATTCTCCTGAACTTTGCAATACACAAAAGATGAACAAGAATCAAATACAATGAATTTTTATTGGAAACCTGGATGGCGGCTGCTGTAGGTGATGATGGTACGGCCAGAAAAAATGTAAGAATCTCCTCCAGCTCGGATCTCAATGTAAATGGCACAGAATACCAAGCGCCTCAATGTGAGATCACCAAATAACAAAGGATGGAGGCGTTTCCTCAGGAACTTGACAAGTACGGCTTGAAGCACAGATGTACGGCCTGCTGGTACAGTACGGCCAGCCTGCAGCAATAAATGCAAGTACGATTTCTTGAAATTTGTGCCTGAACTCGGATGTATGGAAATGGATGAAGTCGCCTCTGATGGAAGATGAATAATCTCTGCTGAATACTGATGAATCTCTGTCTGATTAAATGATTAAGCTCAATCTGTGACTTCTGGATGAAATCACCAAGTGCAATCTTCAGCTGGTATCTCACAGCCTCAGTATGCCTGATCTCTGAAGAGGTTACGTTCTCCAGAAACGATGTTCGCCAGAAACCCTAGGGTTTGCAAACTCCAATGCTCAGATGCTCAGAAGACAAAATTGAATAATAAACAAGATAGTTCGATTTTGCCTGTGAAAGGAATATATTGCTCCTTGAGAAAATTCGACCTATTCTCCTTTTTAATAAATCATTTAAATTAATGATTTAATTTGCACTTTTGACTTAGGAAAAACAATTAATCATTGGCGTCCCCTTTTTAATGAATATAAATACTCATTAAGTCACCTTTTAATAATATATTATAAAGTACGATTAAATACTTTATAATTAAGCCAAATAATTAAATATTTCAATATTTCAATAAAGTGACTTTATTATAAAGTCAAATTATTAAATATTTAATAACTCATTAAATACTCCTTATTTCTCTGTCAAATCAATCAACTGCTGAACTGGGTCGAATCTGAGCTGAATAATTGCACCAGGTGCCCTGCCCGAAATAGCAGCTTCCGCCTGACCTAACTTTCTAAAAATAGAAAGTTCTCTGAAAAAGCTCTCAGGAAGATTCTGCGAAGGCCCAACCTGACACCCTGCAAACTGGAGCTATCAAACAATGGATAACTGCCTCCGATGATCCTCTGCACACCCTGTCAGCCTACGAGGATCGAAATTATAGGCTAACTCCTCGACAAACAGTGTCAGCTAAAACGGGGACATGACATACCACTAAATTGCTGATGTACTCAATGCAACATCAGGAAGTGCTAAATGATTCCAATTTGGACAGCCACTAGTCCATAAGAAATCAAGGAATATGAAGTCACCAAGCAACCAAGATATCGCTGTCCTATCAAGGAGAATAGGCGACAGATTCAAGAATGAGGCGTGTATGCCATCAATGCCCAACACAAACAGTTTTTGAATGGCTTGTTCACTACAAGTGTCATCAACAAAATCAACTTCTCCACCAATGAATTGATCACCATCAAGTAAAACTTTAGAATTAGTAAAAACTTCTTACCACCAAGCTGATGTGAAAAAGTTGTGACCTCATGATGTTGCAAGGAAATATGATTGTTGTTTCCAAAATCAGAATGGCTACCATCCTTTTGTATCTTATCTTCAACTCTTTCAAGCACCTCTTTACTAGAAATTTGATGATCAATACTTGCACTTTGGATTCCAACACTTGTAGACTTCTCTTCATTATTTCTTCCATGTGTGAATGCTGCTAACTCATGGGAATGGGAAGGTAAACTTTTGCTGCCCCAAATCAGAATTTTAGGCTCCTCTATACTTTCTTGGAACACCAATGAATCTGCTTCAAACGAATCTTCATCAAATGAATCTTCTTCAAACGATGTCACAAGGCAGCAAGGTGTGTTCTGGGTGAACTATTCAATCCTTTCATCTATATCTTGAGTCTCCTTAGATTGTAAAAATCTGGAATCATTATGCCCCATTTCCTCCTTAAGGAGTCTATCAATTCTGTTGTACCCCAAAATTAAAATTTTTGTTACACTTATACATTTTGAAGAAATTAGTAAAAGTCTTGTTAAATATGTCGAAAAGGTCAAAATTTGGGTGTGCATGAGCATGAGGGGTTAAAATGTGAAATTCCCAAAATCTGATGATCTGGGTCTGCTCAAAGCAGCCAAATCTATAAAACCCAGATTTCAGTTTTTCATCCCTACTTTTTAGGAAAATTGCTATTTTTAGAAATTTCCTAAAAATAGTAAATTTTTTTTGGGTTTCTTTTGAAACGGATACTAGCAAAACTTTCTAAAAATAGAAAGTTGGTCTGTTAGAGTTCAAACTGATTTTGATTGGCTCAAAATACTTCCATATCAAGCTGGTGCAGTTAGAATCTCCAAATAATCAATTTTGCCCTAGTGGGTCTATTCTACTTTTTCAAAAGCATATTAGGAGCTCTGAGGTCATCAATGGAGGTCAGTCAACTGCCAGACATCAGATTCAACACTCAAGCATTGAGCAGATGGTGAGTTGGTGAGCAAGCAAGAAGAACGAAGAAAGAAGGTGAAAACTGTGAAAAATATTCGAACACTGCTTGTCATGGGCGCCCCAAGAGAGAATAGGTGCCCATCTTTTTAGGGCATTAAATGTTGAAATTAGGGTTTAAGCCTCCAAGCAAAGTTGCTCAGTTTTCTTCCAGCTCCTCAACGAATCCAATGGTGCAGTCATCGGATCATCCAGTCGTCTGGGATTCGAGATCAAATAGGGAGGATCCAAACAAAAGTCAGAATAAAAAACATGAAAATCACCAAAATTTGACTTAAGTTTGGGAACTTTGGGCGCCCCTGGTGAAGAAGGGGGGCCAACTTTTTGAAGAGGTAAATCCAACAATTAGGGTTTGCTAAAATGCTCAATCTCTCCGGAATTCAAATAGCTTCACAATGAATATCTTCGTCAGGACATTCGACTGGCCGATTTTCGGCAAATCCAGATCAAGCGCAAGGTATAGGATAAAGATTCAAAATTTGAAGATGAAATCGAATGAAAATATTCTAAGTCTGGAGCAAATGGGTGCCCCAGAAGCAAATAGGCGCCCAAGCTTTTGGAGTATTAAATCTAACTTTTTGGTGAAGTTGCTCCCAGAAGACCCCTCTTGATTTCTCCTCAGCTCCGTAACGAGCTCAGCCTTCAAACAATCCGAGCTCCGGGTCACCAAATCTGATGAGATCATCTGTAGAAGAGAGTTGATGAAGAAATGAAAAAATGGCTAAGTCTGGTGAGGTTGGGCACCCCTGGAGAGAAAGGGCGCCCAAGGTTTTGAGCTCTAAAATGACGGAATTCACCTATGCAGCCTCCAAGATCACTTCGTCGGACTCAACCAAGCTATCCAGGGAACCTATCAGCCAGTCAATTGGGTTCACGTAGCTCTCAGAATCAAAATTTCATTAGAAGATCAAAGGGAAAAGGAAGAACTTGAAAATCATAAAAATGGCCAACTTTGGACAAAATGGGTGCCCCTAGAGAGGATAGGCTCCCATGTTTTCGAAGGCCTAAATGAAGTTTTTCGCTAGAGACGCCTCCAGAACAATCTTTCTAAATTCAGTCGAGCTTCGCAATGAATCATTCAGCTCGTCCGCCGGATCAACTGAACATCCAGAAATCAGGATCAAACCAGGGGTCGAAATGGAAGAAAAGTTGAAAAAAATCAAGAAAATGGTTAAGTCTGAATGAAGTGGGTGCCTCTAGCCAAGAAGGGCGCCCAACTTTTAATGCCTTAGTGAAATTCTCAAAATTCTCAAAATTGTGAGATGAAGAGAATGTCCAAGTTCATTGAACAGGACAATTTTAGGGTTTTGAAGATAAAAGCAAAAGAAAGCAAACCTATTTCAAACCCTAAGCCTATTTAACACCTCTCTTTCATGTAATTTTCATTATTTTTGCAGGTGGCATTCAAAGGAGAAAGTTGGAGCAGCAAGTTTGAAGTGATATTTCATGATTCAAGAACTCAAGTTTGCTGATTCTTCATTAAATTTTTCAGACCAACAGCATAAGGCCTTGATTTTTCATGCTTTTTCATCCAAAAAATCAAATTTTTCAAGAAGAAGGCCAAGATTTTCAAATTTTCAGCCATCTGGGTCTTATCAACTCATTTTTCTGAAGAAATTTTCAAGAAGTTCATCAAGTTGCAGCAGCTGCTTCTTATTTGCATATCAGTGAAATCCTCAGTGCATTCAATTTTTGATCATCTGGGTCCTCTCTAATCAGTCTTCTAAAGAAAACCCATATCACAGCTTTTTTCAAGCAAATTTCAAATTTTAGGGTTGGCTGCTTTTTCGATCAGCCCTCAGCGTTTTTCAAATCTAATCAGCTGGGTCCATTTCTAATTGTATTCTGGACAAAACCCAGGTGCCAGCTTTTTTCGTGAAAAATTGAAGAAATTAGGGTTTGCTGCTTTTTCAGTCTAAAATCAAAATTTTCAAAAACGAACGATCTGGGTTGTCTTGCAAGGAAAATTCTTAGCAAAACCCATATCTCAGAAAAAATTTCAAAAATTTGTCCGTTGGAGGAAGAAAAATCAGCATTCTAAAAATAGTAAATTGTTCAAAACTTGTTTGAACATAGGCGAGTTTACAGTCATTCTTCAAGGTTTTTGAAATGGAGTATACTCCCAATGTTTTCAAGACTGAATCAGCTCTCTATCATGATTACATCAAAACAGCTGAGACAGACTTGCATCACATCAAGCCGGTGTTTGATCTACACGCTTTAGAGAGCGCAGGCAACACTTCAATCAGAAACTTGGGACACTCTGGACTCCTCGTAGCAGCATCTATTCCTATTTCAGTTCAGAGCCTCGAGTTCGTAATCGCTTGCATCAAGCATTACAATCCGGCTACAAGGGAGATTCAATCAGTTGATGGTAGATTGATCTATAGCTTGAAACCTGATATGATCGAGAAATGTTTCTCCATTCCCCCTTGGCCTGAAAGTGTCACTATCTCAAAGGGCGAATGCGAGAGGATGTGGGAAATGTATAAATACAAATATAGCAAGAAGATTGCTCAAAGGTGGATGAAGGTGTAGAAACCCTAAGTTTCCCCTAATCCTGAATCTGAAAGTTTTGTTTGACTTTCTGAAGGTTTTGAGTTTTTTGCTTGTTTTTGATGTTTTTGCACATTAAATGAGTTGGTACGATTTTGCTTGAAATATGAAATAAATTCAATGAAAATAAATCTACTTCAATAACAATGATATTCAGGGTAAATATTAGAGACAGACTATTATTTATCCTTTTTAGATGAATACAATAGACTCCAGTCGCATGCAAATGAAAATACAATGATGTAATGAAACCTGGTAAAAGCAGCAATCAGATCTGATATTTGGACAGTATGGCTGCAAGTAAAGATGTTCTCCCTCTGAATGCTGATGCCAGATAAATCCCAGTAAGTTGGCGCTCCCTTTGATAAATGTTTGAAGCTCTTATGAAAGGCGTTTCTCAGTAGATGAAGAAACATGTCCATCCAAGCAAGTACGGCCTGGTACAGTCTGGTACGGCCAAGCTCATAACAGCAATAATAAATATAAATAAAAAAAACACGGCTTTCTCTGTAGTCTCCTGGAGTGAAAAGATAGGCGCCACAGATAAGTAATCTCTGAATGAATTTTATTAACCCAACTTCCTGAATAAGGACGGCTCCCCTCAGATGTACGGCCTGCTGTGACTGGTACGGCTGCAGCCTGCAATAAATGATTTGTACGGCCCTCCTCTTTAAGTCTTCAGAAAATCAATATAATAAACCCTCTGGAATGGTGCGCCCTGATGCTTGGTGTTCTTCTGAAAGAATAAAATCTCTGGTACTCTGTAGATCAATAACTATGAAGCTCTGTGATTTACTCTGAATGAGAAAACCTTTGCTGGCAGTAAATCGGGTGATATCTCACACCCTCTGAACTGATTCAATGGAGATGGCTCGTTCTCCAACAAATATCGAACTCAAACCCTAAGGTCTTCGTCCTCTGGCAAAGACTGGCAAATTTTCAATTCATCAAATGTCATAATGGCACACTTTCCAATGCAAAACCCTTTATCCTCACAAAAGTGCGATTTCCACCATAATAGGGTTTTAATTAAAATATTCACATTTTAATCTTTTAATAATTCAATAGTCTCCAGCCAAAATATTTTATAATAATTTAATTCTCAAACTAGCCCCTTTCTGATGATGGGCGCACCCCTCAAGGCAGATAACTTAAGTTATAATTTAATATTATAACTTTACATTATAATCGTTAAATAATTAATATTTAATTAATATAATTAAATATTAATATCTTCCTCGTTACACATCCGATAACTGTTCCGTCTGATGCTGACGAACACTGAAGTGATCCCGAACACTGCCAATCTCATACTGCTAAAAATAGCAGGGGTCCCACACTGCCTGCCAGGAACTGCTAAAAATAGCAATTCTGCAAAAAGGTCTCCGATCGAGCCCAAACGAAAGCCAATTGATCAAAACTGCCAATCTGAAGCTGAGCCAAGCTCCGAAACGACCCTCTAACCACTCTATCAGCCTACGAGGGTCTCATGATAGGCCAATCTCACGATCTCTGATGCTCGCCAAAAATGGGGACATGACAGAAGGAGAAGCATAAGACTTTGCCTAAGAACATCGAGCGAGGGGAGTTCAGAGATGAGATTGCCATCATAATCACCTTGCTCAACAGGGGCACTGGACAAGAAGATGCTACCAAGTTTCAACCATGGATGTTCTATGTGATTCCTCATATCATGAAGAAGACCAAGTTCTATGATTGGCCCACCTTGATCAGTGACAGCCTTCATCAGCTGATAACGAAATATTTCCAGATTCATGAGTTCCATATGGTTTCTTACCTAGTCTACCTAGTGGCCTACCAAGGTCAATTCAGAGGGTTGAACACCGAGGGATCATTGAGCGTACAACATATCTACAACTATTACCCTCAGTTGGAATTCACGAAGTCTCTGCATCACTACAAGATGGTGAATGAGGCTTTCCTGATGTACATAGTGCGGGACCTGGACAATGAATTACATGTCCGTATCTCTTCAGTCGCCAGGGCAGCGATGGCAGAGTGGGTTGATCAGTTCATACAATTTCCTACTTTCACCTATCTCAGAGTCTATGGCTTTTCAAGCCCTCCACTCATATTACCAAGGTACCCGTCAGACGAGGTCGTCTTCATGGAGTTCTTGAGGCAGGCACGTGAGGTCCACATAGTCTTGAGGAACAGGAAGAAACCAGCCCTCGGTTTTCCATTTGGGTTGGGAATTTATACATGCAGAACAACAACAGATGCTAAGACCATGGGGGATGAGTTAGATAAACTTGGTCTCAAGCCTTATAGCGAGAGACGATCTTATTACCCTCATGGCATCTACGCTGGCCGACTTGAGAAAAACTATGCTCACTTACCCGCTCTCGAAGACTTTTTGGCCAATTGCATAGATGAGTTCGAGGTGCGGAGGCGTAGTTACAGCAGGCTCACTCTCCACCATATGAAAGACTGCTTATCAGAAGACATTGAAGGGTTATTAGATGATGATGAGGATGTGCTTCTCCCGATGTATGCTCAGAAGCGAATTGAAGATCAGCCCGTTCTTCAAGTCAATTGGGTTAATAAAGAGTCCCTCTCAGTTGAAGACAGGACAAGAAAAGTCCTTGAGCATAGCAAGGTTTTCCTACTCCTTAAGAGAAAAAACTCCATTCCAGTAGCAGAGCCGCTAAGGACACTTCCCTCTTCTTCCAGAGCACAGTCGAAAGGGAAAGGCATAAGTCAGTCTCAAGAAGGCATCAAAGGTAGTAGATCAAATAAAAATGTATGAAGAAGGTTAGACTTCTCAGGCATAGTCATACAGGAGCAACCTTCAGTTGTAACAGAAGCTCCTCCTGACGAGCCCGTACCTCAGAAAGAAGCAGAGGAGCAGCCTTTAACACATGTTTTTGTACCTTTGGCAGAGTCTTCACCGATTCACATCGACCTGGATATTGAAGAAGATGAAGAAATTGCAATTGTACCTCCCAAGGAAGTTAGTAAAGATACTACTGTGTCTTGGCTTGAGAGCTCCTTGGAAAGGGAGAGAAGAAGACCTTCATATTAGGTAGATTTTGATGATCTTGACAACATCTATCAGGAACCTCCTAAGAAGAAAGCAAAGAAGCAAGTTCACTTTGATAGGAATCCTGATGGTGAGATGGTTATGGAGACTGCCATACCTCCCATAGATAAGAACAGGGATGAGGTGAATATGGATGACTTTGTGATGGTCAAGGCTAATCTTGGTAGAAATACCAGACATACGGATGTCAGTTTGTTCAGAATTGTCTGAAAACCTTCAAGAAAGAGTGCTCAAGGATGGGGAAGACAAAGCAGCCCTCAAGGCTGAAATACAACAACTTAGGCTTTATATTTCTAACCTTGTCCATGGTTATTCACAGGCTACTCAGTTGCTGCCCCAGGTTTTAAATACACCAGCTGATCATCATCAGTTGAGGCAGCTAGTCATTTGTGGGAAGGAGACTCAAGAGTGGATCGAGAGTTTCATTGTCAAAGGAAAGGAGATCTTAACACGGATGTTTCAGTTGAGAGAAAACGCTCATGAGCTATGTCAAGGTATCCAAGGGTTTGAACAATCAATGGCTGAGGTGAAACCAAAGCATGAAATCATCATTGCTGATTTAGATACAACCTATGGTTCAACGACTTCAAAAGAACACAAGAGGCAGATCCTTGCTTGGAGAGAGCGTCATGTCTTCAAGGTTAAGACTTTGTTATCCTGAATTTTTGATTCGTTTTAAAATTTGGATAACCAATCAAAATTTTCATAAAATTTGAGACTTTTCTTCTCTAAGGCACGCATTACGAGGTGCAAAAAGTGACAAATCTCAGTTTTAGGTTTATTAACCTTTGGGCTACTCTTTTTCCCTCTTTCGTTTCCGTTTTTGTCAATTTCTGAGTCATTTTTAGTGTCTTTTTGACCAAATTCGGGTTTTTGGAGCAACTCAGCAAATAGGGAAATTTTAACTTAAAGGCAAAATTGCTAAAGTTCTTTAAAACTTCGAAATTGCTTAAGTGACTCTAAAAGTCCTAATTTTTTATTAAGTCTTCATATTTTTGACAAAAAGCAAAATTGTTATGTGGCTTTAAAAACCCGAATTGCTTCATGCAAAATTGTTGTTTAATAAAAAAGGTCCGACTTTATTTTAAACATTTGCAAAAACTTCAAAAAAGCCCGAATTTGCTTTATGCAAAATTGTTAAATGATCTAAAAGGCCCGATTTTGCTAAATGAACTTGTGATGACTTCTTAAAACCCCGATTTCATGTTTTGATGACATTTTCATGTTGCAATGAACTTCAGAAAGTCCGACGCCATTCTGGTTCGAGCTATTTGAGTTCTATTTGACTTGTCTTCCCTGTTTTATGGAGATTCCATCAATCTTAATGCTTGAAAATCGGATTTTGCCAAGTAAATAGCCATCACTCTTTCATTTTCTGAATGCGCCTAGGGTTTATTTCGTCATTGTTTTCAGTTATAGCTCGTTTCCAGCTATGTTTTTATTTTTTGCTCTCTTTTTAAACGTTTTTTCTGTTACTTATCTTTTTATATTAACGTCATTGTCTTTTATGTATTGCGTTTCAGTTTTTAGCATCTTTTTCCAAAACGCGTTTTTATTTTTACACGTTTTTTTTTGTCTTTATCGAAACCGGATTATATATATTGTTGGTATCTGTTTTTGTTTTACAAAAAAGCGTTTTAGTTCTCATTGTCTATCTTCATAATATGCATTTTCTTTCATTTTTAATTCGCTCTCATATAAAATGCGTTTTCACTGCCATTTATTTCGCCTTTATTCAAAATGCATTTTCCATCTATCATATATCCTTCATACCCCACGCACCCTCCGTTTTCCTTCATCTCACTGAAATTCGCTTTTCATCTCATTCCATACACCTCCATCCTTAAACCTCATGCATAACGCATTTTCCATTTTTTAAAAATGCCTTATATGTTGAAAATGAGTTTTTCATCATCTCACTTTTTCAGTAATAAACTTTTACTTCATTTCACCTTCATCCATCTTTTCAGCAATAAAGCTTCCATTTACCATTTCATTTTCATCCATCCACTTCAAATCCTCCATTATCATTTTCCATAAATAATTCGCTTTGTGTTATATTTCGGGTTTTTGAGAATCAAAAATGCAAGTTGGGATTTACAATTGGAATTACAATTTTCAAAATTGCAAAATTATAAAAATTGTTAATTCCAACTGCCTTTTGTAAAATTGCTAAAGCTCTTTAAAATCCCGAAATTACAAAAAGCAAAAATTGCTAAAACTTCCAAAAGTTCCGAAATTGTTGAAGTCATAGAAAAACCCGAAATGCTTTTAAAAAGCTCAAAAGTCGAATTCTTTTTTGATATAACTTCAAAATCCAAGCCAAAAATCTCTTTGTCTTGCTGTTTCAAGAAGACAAGACGTTGTTTTGACTACCATCATTCCATCAAATTCTGAATTCGTCTTCACCATCCGCTTTCCATCATTTTTCTAAAATCATTTCATTGTCCTAGGGTTTGAGTTTCACCATGTCCACTCACGTTGATGCTGATGATGTTCTAACCTTATGGGGTTTTCACCGCAGTCTTGCAGATTCCTGTTCAATGACAGACGAACCAACTTCTCCTAAAAGCAAGAAGATGAAATACAAGTTTGATAAATATCAGAATGAGATTTCCCCGTCTCACGTGGTTTCGAATATTGACGAAATCAAGGACACAAAAATTGGGCATATTGATATGTCCGAGTTTCTTGGGAGAGCTGAGAAATCTACTTCTTCTGATATGCAGAAATTGCTGAGGAGTCATATTCATCTGGTGTCTTCTTTTCCTGTTGCTGCCCTTGAACCTGAATTCGTCCTTGCATGTGCAGCACACTTTGATAAAGAATCCAGAACAATCAAGGACGATGACGGCAACGTGGTTATTAGACTTGATGCTGAGACAATCAACAGAATTTTCAGAGTTCCTGATGCTACTACATATTCAGAGATCACATTGAAAAGTGCTCACAAACATTTCGAGCAGAAAAAGAGTGATTGTATCAAACATATCAATTCTAAATGGCTTCTCAAATCAAGACCTTGTGTGACCCGGATACCCAAGTTGTATCGGTCTGATTTTAAAGAGGAAATTAATGATATGATCACTCTTCTGAGCAGAATAGCAGGGTTGAAGGTTTCTAGTGTGTTTGAAAACTGGATGTATAAGTTCATGGTGGTTATTAGAAAAGCACAGCATCCAATATTCTGGGGAGAAATAATCAGTGACAGTTTGTGTGAACAGCTTGCACAAGTCCCTACCACTCTTACCTTCTATATGAACTCATATTTGGTTTATATAGCAGCTTCGTTGAGGCATTTTCCAGGCCTATCTCCTCAAGGTGACAGATCGTTGGTGCCTGTATGGGAATATTATGATCAGCTGACTTTTATTCCAAGTCGAGCGCATTATAGAAGAGTTCAAGATGCTTTCTTTGGTTATTTTATGTGTTTATTTGACAAAGCATTAGCAAATAACAAGGTATCTGAGGCGGCTTGGAATAAAGAAGGCAGCTGATGGTAGTGCATGCACGTCAAGTTTCACAACACAAGACTGGAGTCAGTATTTCATCACATAATCCATTGATAATTGGGAGGTATTCTTTGACAACTTCTTCAAGAGCCAAAGCAATGGAAACTGAACTTCAGGAAATAACATTGAAAAGATTCCAGGCAAGAGTGGATTTTGATTATAGAAGGATGAAAGACAAAATTAAAAGAGCTTTCACTCATGTCCACCACATTGAAGACATTTGGGCAGACCTCCAACAGAAAAAGATATATACAGAATGGATTATTGCAGACTTACATTGGAGCAAATTATTGATCTAAATCTGACCTTAATTCCAAAAGGTGTAATTGATGATAGACAGGTTTTAGATCCTGAATACGAAGAACAAGGAGTTGCTAATGCGCCCATTCCTGCGATCCAGTGGTCTCAAAAGGAATCTGTCTCTATCTTTGATAGATTTCAATCAGTCTTGGCAAACACCAACACTTGGCTTAAAAGCATAGGTGTTAAGACTGTTAAAATCAAAGTTAGGGCTGAAGATGATCCAGCTGGTCCTAAAGGTTTGAAGTCAGAAATTAGAGAGCAATCAAAAGAAGGAGCTTCTTCTTCGGGTACTAGAATTAAGTTGAAGGTAAGCCGAGCTGCAGAACAACCATTGGAAAAGGAAACATCAAAGGAAAAGAAGTCAATCAAATGCAGATTCAGGTATTAGATCAGCAAGAAAAAGACGAGGTTCTTGTAACCTCTACCATTCTAAGTGAGATAACTCCTCACATTGAAGCTCCAATACCAGAATCAGCCATATCTCCTGTGTCTCCTATCGACAGTGATGTTGATTCCTTCTCCACAGTATTTGTTCCTTCTATTCCACCTCAAGAGACTAGTCATCAGTCCTTGTCGATAATGAATACACCCATGAGAAACTTGCCCAATAACTTGGAAAGTATCTTTGATGCAAATCCAATCTTTCCAGCCATGTCAGAAATAACTCTCCCAGAGATAGATACATCTGTAACAAGCTTTGATTGTTTCATGGCTAATCCTAGTTGTAATTTGTCTTCTGAGCAAAACATAGTTGCTGTACAAACTGAGGCTCCCCCTAGAATTTCTGTTGTATCACAAACTGAATCTATTTCTACGGAGACTACAGTTGCTATTTCAGATGTGACAACTTTGGATCTTCCTCCATGGTTGAATTCAATTGCTCCCAAAAGAAAGAAACAAGCAGTGTCTCCTGATATTTTTGATTTCCAAAAATTGAAGAAATCAAAACCAATGGTTGCAAAGAAAGCAAAAACAGTCTCACAAGTGTTTGTTGACAGCAATAAAATGAAATATGCTGAGATTGCAGAGCCTCTTGTTGATAAACCACATGAAGAGATGCAGGTGTCTGATTACAGGTTCACTAGGGTGGAATTGGGCAAGCAGACTCATGCCAATATGATGCAAGATGCTCAGAGTTCAGTAACATTTTGGCACAAAGCTATAATGAACTTCTAGCCAAAAAGGAAAAGCTCAAGGAAGACAATGATCAGCTAATTTCAGTTATTCAAGGGATTACTGGATCATCAGAAGCAGTTGGTTCTCAATCTGCAGCTCATCCTAATGAATCAGTTAGGCAAT
>VDFB02150890.1:0-24878 GCA_007258455.2 Sequoia sempervirens
TAAACAAATATGAATGAATATAGTCTAAAACCCTAGAAGATTTATGAGAACTAAAATAAAATTGAACACGATTTTGCTTTCCATAGATGCAATATTCATAAAATTCAAAGTTGATATTACAATCATCAAGCCCCTCTACAAGACATTTATTTTTCAGGGCTCTAAGACCCTTCTCACCAATATGGCCGAGTCTTTGGTGCCATAACATTATTTTCTTTGTTGGAAGTTTCATCTCCAAGGAATGAGCACTCTTTGGTACCTAGAAAGCACCACCATCAAAAGTAGAAGCAGAAAATTTCTTTATTATTGGTTTCAATGGTGAGGATGAAGAATTTGTAGCTATTTTCTTCGGATTTTCAGAAGAACTATTGCACTAAACAATGCATGCATCCAATTTGAACAAGGTGCCAATTCAAACATCCTTCACCAACACCATATCTCCTCTCATCATCTTACATCGTCCAGTCGATAAAACAACCTGCACACCCACATCATTCAACTTGCTCACTGAAAGTAGGTTTCATGTCAAATCTAGGATATGCAGTACACCATCAATCCCCTTCACTCTACCATCGAGGAATCAAATCTTGATTCTTCCATGACCAACAATACTCATATCAGACTCATCACCCAAATACACCTTCCCACCATCAAATTCTTCATACTTTGAGAACCAACCCCTATGCGAGGTCATATGAAAATATGTGCTAGAGCCTATCAACCACACATCTTCAAATGCATGCATTTTCAAGGTTGCAACAAAGGCTTTATCATCATCCTAAGAGGATTTTTCTGAATTAGAATTAGAGTTCTTTTTTTTCTCCTCCTTACATTCTTTGCGAAAATGACCATTTTTCTGTAGTTCCAACATTTCACCTTGGACTTTCCAAAAGACTTAGATCTCCCTGAGGATTTGGATTTTAACTTCTTGTCCTTCTTCTTTCCTTTATCCTTCGATCTTCCATGAATAGCAAGGGCCTCCTTAACCATCCTAAAATATTTTCTTTGCATCTCTTCAAAAATTAGCAATGCAACCACTTCATCCATCTTGAAGGTGATAGTGGTACTCCCAATGGCCATGAAAACGTGATCCCACAAGTCTAGCAAAGAACATAGTAGTTTCATGCAGCAATCCTCATCCTCCATCTTCATACCAACATAACACAACTGGGCAATGAGCATGTTAAAGGTATTCAAGTGATCAACCACAGATCCTCCTTCTTCCATCCTCAAAGAATACAACTTCTTCTCAAGAACGGTTTGTTTACTAAGGACTTGGCCTGATAAATCACTCTAAGCTTCTTCCAAAGGCTTGTTGTAGTCTTCTCTTCATGGATATTCAACAAAATAGAGTCTTATCAAACCCTTGGCTTTTCAATCCATCAACTCCCAATTTTCTTGAGTCATGCTAGCAAGTTTAACACCAGATGTTCATCCCATAGATCTTTATCTATGAGCATATCTTCCATTTTGATCTTCCGCAACTCAAAATTGTCATCATTAAACTTTTCCATCTCAATCCTTTAAGACATTCTTGCCATCATTCTTTTGCCACAGTCACAATTTTTTTTTTGCAAAATCTCCCACTCAAATAAAGATCAATACAAAAAAACCTCAACCCAACAATAATATCGGAATTGGTTATGCTCTAATACCAATTGAAAAGAAAGCTAAGTACGCAGAAGTAGTTTCCTACACCAATCTAAGTGGGGGAGATAATGCAAAATTTTATTACAAGCCCTTAGTTTAGTTATAGTTATTAAATGCACATTCATTTACTTAATTAAATCACGCAAAACATGATAAACCATAACATAATTTATGTGGGAAAAACCCTTTCAAGAGAAAAAAAACCCACACCAAAAGCACAACCCAAATTGTATTATTTGTAAATAATGAAGGTTACAATATAGTCACAAAGATGAGCTCATTCACGATTCTTCAACTACAACAGGATTTTTAGAGTAATTCTAGTAGCATAACAATACTCGTGAAATCTTCAAACATGTACTACTATGCAAAATGAACAAGTATTGAATAAATACTTCACAAGAGAAGATGGATGCCTAGGATTGCCACATGGCAAGAATCCAATGCTTGCATGTTTTTCTTGAGTCTCCTTGACATGCACAACATTGCATGCATGCAATAGCCTTGCATGAAGTGTAATGTCATAATTGGGACCTACCTAATTTGTTTTTTTCCATTTTCAACACCCTCCTCATTAGGCATAGGACCCCTCAAACATGCAATTTTTTTGCATGCATGCAAACACCTTGTATGCATAGGCACCTCAATCGCATAGGGCCAATCTATCATAATTTTTCATCCTGACTCTTCCATTTATCATAATTAGTCATAAGTTAATCTGTCAGCAAATTTGTCATAATCAATCATAAGTCAATCTAACAACAAATTTGTCATAAGATTCTTACATGACATGACACATGCCACCATATTAGCTACATAATAGGGTCCACAAAGAAAGACACCTATTTCCACAATTTGTGCTTACAATTCATAGATATCACCTCCCATGCAAGATGCCACCTCACCCAATAGGTCCCACAAAGTGATACAACATAGTACACATAAAGCATTAGTTTAAAAATAAATAATTAAACAAATAATAAATGCTAAGAATTGCAAAGGTTGAAACATCCTAATCCCAACAATTAGAATACAATGCTCTCATTAAAAATAAAAGTTGA
This sequence comes from Sequoia sempervirens, assembly GCA_007258455.2. NCBI lineage: Eukaryota > Viridiplantae > Streptophyta > Pinopsida > Cupressales > Cupressaceae > Sequoia > Sequoia sempervirens. The sequence continues at coordinate 2,712 of VDFB02150890.1, forward strand.
GAACTTGTTCCAACACTCTCTACTCATAACATTATTTATTGTTGTTGGCTTTATAAAAATAAATTACCCTCAAAGTAATATTAATAAATATAAGGCCAAATTAGTGGCTAAAAGTTTTTCTCAATGATAGGACATAGATCATGATGAAACATTTTCACTTGGGGCCAAAATGAACACCATTCATTTACTCCTTACAGTAGCTACTAAAAATTGATGGGAAATTCACCAAATAGATGTTAAAAATGTGTTTTTAAATGGTGATTTACAAGAAGAGATATATATGCATTAAACCTCAAGAATTTATACTAACAAATAAAGAAAACTACGTACGTAAACTCAAAAAATCACTTTATGGACTAAAACAAGCTCCTTGAACATGGTATTCCAAATTAAATAACCTCTTTCAAAACATAGGATTCTTCAATTGTAAATATGACAAGGATATATTGTTATAGCGTAATGTTATTAAAGGTCATTACCCCTATAACATTTATTTATTGTTCCAATATAAGTTATTAAACTTAATATGTTATATGTTTTATTAAATAATCTCATTTAAAATAATTATAGTTGTTTTATTAAATAATCTCATTTGAAATAATTATAGTCTAATAACATATTAGATCATTAATTATTTATTAATGGGGATTGTTGAATAGATGTGACTAATACCCCTTCAGGTATTTTTCCACCCTTTCTCCTATATTTAAAGGGGTTCTCTCTCATTTGAGAGTATGTTATTTTGGAGATTGATAGTGAATTCTATTACCATGCACATGAAATATTATTGGTCATGTGGAAATAAGAAGTGGTTCCCTAGGTTCGATCTATATTAGAATAGACCATTTGTGTAAGCATTTTAATAAAATTATGTTTTATGAAGTTTTTTAGCCAAAAAGATTTTCTGCGTGTGTATCTTGTGAATGTGTAAAATCTATACTTGTATGATTCTCATTTTATTTATTGTATATTTTTTTTATAATGATTAATATCCTAGGATCATAATTTCTAACATGGTTATTTACACCAAATTTTTGGATTGGATTGTGTGAGAATTTTAACATGAAATCCAAAAATTTGGCATAAGTAGTCATTATGGATTGTGGAAACTTGATATCTTTAATTCTAACATGGTTATCAAAGCAAAAATTCTTACACAATCAAATCCAAAAATTTGGTGTAAATAATCATTATGCAATATGGAAACTTGAGATCTCTAATTTGAACATGTTATCAAAGCAAGTTAGGCTATCCTAATCATTTTTAGAAATTATACTAAAGAATATGTAGAATTTAATGGAAAACCTCCTTATCCTCAATCAACATATATGCAAGGCCACAAGTATATGTATATTTAAATATTTTTAGATATGCATATTTAAATATGTACAAACAACATATATGCACAAGTTTATATGCAGACAATTACAGACGAATGTGTGTACCACACAAGTACTTTGCTAACAGACAATGAAATTCGATGCACCGACGGATCCAATTTGTGCTCGACTATCAATGGTCTACGAAAAAGATCTTTGGTATTTATCCTCTCAACTAAAAATTAATGAAAAATACAGCCATTGAAATTTGATAAAATGCTACAAGTAAACAAAATTGAAATCCATTAAATTTAGGTTGTATGTCCAATTCAAGGTGTCGCATTCAAATTCAATGAATAGGAAGCAGTGACAAATCTCCTTCGTCAGCATTGGTCTAGAGGGCAAAAAAGTTCACAAAATAGAACTGAGTCTTAATTATACTGCCTTTGCAAATTATAAAAAGTCAAGCTACGCTGGCAGGTGCAAGGCCCAAGTGGTGAAAGAAAACAAAGTAAAAGCTAGTTCTAGAGATCTACTAGGCAATGTGAGCAATTAGTCAACAACAACAATCTAATTAAAGAAACATGTCTTCATTTGCAACTACAAACAAACAAAAAGGTCCAACCCATAGTCCACTATAGTACAAATGGACGATTGACTAATTCTAAATCCACCTTAAGGTATTGTCAGGTTTTCCCTGGGCACAGATGATGGCAAGATAGTCCACTGCCAATTATATGTATAGCCACTGTGAACCACAATCAATTGCCCGTCCAGTGGAAATGAACAATGGTGTTATGATTTACTGTATGTTAATAATGACTACCATCAACATAACATCTTTAATGTTGAGTTGAATTTTTTTATTAAAAAATGGGCAGTGTTGGAATGCTTTATATTGAATAACTGACTCGAACACAAGTCTCCCCCTCTAACCATCCTTAGAGAATCAACACACTCTATTATGGTATATTGGAACCCTTATATTCTGTTGGAAATATGGAGTCTTGCAACATGAGCATAAAGTGTATATAGATTTATTTGGCTGTTCCTTTGTTGTCATTTTTGTCAACATGGTAACAACGGTACGGGAAGTTTATTTGGTATACTGGTCTCTACCGGAATTTTTTTTACTGATAAACCAATGCATTGGATTTTGAGTCTGGAATTCACTGCAAGAAAAGATATGACTTTGAACTCTTAACCGTGTTATCATGACTCATTCAGACAATTATATCTAGTATCTTGAGAAGTTCTGTGATGAGAGCAGAAAGTTATCATTGATAGAGTTTAACTCTGTATTCTATAGTTGTTTCACTGCTCAATATATCAATGTGGAAGACTCCGCATTTTCTTAAGAAGAATATTCTAATGCCGTGGTTCTAATGGTAGTCTCTCTGATGTTAATGTGATGAGAATGATGAGAAACTGAAGTAATATCGGATCTGGAAGGTGTTTGCTTTGAGAAGTGTATGTTGATTTGGAGTTTTTGTGTTTAGGTCCTAGTCTTGGCCGACCTAACATATGACATGCATTAAAAAGACTAGATATACTTTGCAGATATTTTCTATAGATCTACGCCGACTTGATATGATGCACATGGATAAAATGTTTTAAATCATATATAGTGTCAACAAGGTGTTTTTTATTGTTTTATTTTCATCTAAATTAGACTAGACTGTTGATGAAAGAAAAGATATCTGCATATATATGTAAAGACTCTTTGAAGGTGAAAGTGTGTGTGTGGTGTGAGGAGAAAAAGAGTAAAGATGTGAATATGGGAAGGAGAAGGAAGAGAGGTGTGGTGAAGTGCGAAGAGGATTAAGGGATGTTTGAATATGCGAGCCTAAATGATTTATCAGTTGAGGATCAGAACAGATTTGTTGAGTGAATGTTGTGAGAAGAAGTACTTCTTATTTAGAGTTTCATTGGAATTGAACCCTGCACATAGAAGGTGTACTCCATCAGTTCATACTCTTGGCAGTGAGCCATAACTTTTGTATCTTGGCGGTTAGCCATCTTTTGTATTCAAGTTGTGAGTCTTTCAAGGATAGTGAGTCCTGGCAGTGATTCATGTAATATATTGTATCGGGATATAATATATTGTGAGTTAATCCTCACCGTGGTTTTTCCCATTTTGGGTTTTCCACGTAAAAATCTTGGTGTTCATGTGTGATGATGCATTGTCTTGTTTCCATGTTCTCTCTTGTTGATTCAGTCATCTTCTGATAATGTTTGATCTGGTTTGTTGAATGAAGGTTTTGTAGATCTTTGGGTTTCACCCCCTCTGGTGTTTAGATATTTCGCTCAAATTGAAGTATAGAGAACTGTACCCAAGGAAACCTAATAACAGGGAAGAGATTCCCCGTTTGGAATACAAAGGTACCCTCTAGAAGTGATCTTTGTTGATCATTGGAAGAAAAATGAAAATCCCGAAAGAATAAGTTGAGAGAATGGTTGTATAAAGAATCCAAGGAAAGATATGAAGAACCATGGCCAGATCAATTGAGAAGGGAACATGATGATATCACTAGTTTGCTACAACAATTGGAAGAAAAGAAAAGGATTGAAGACTGTTAGAAAGTTGAAATTCAAGAGTTGGATGAATGTGTCAAGCTCAAGCAAGAAATGGAAATTTTGAGGTCAGATCTGGAAAAGGAAAAAATATTTGAGGATAAAATTCAAGGTGCTTCATGTGATGATTGATTATTTTCTTGAAGGCCTGCATGATAATTCAAAGGGTTTAAGGTTTGAAAGAAGGATGAGTTCAAAATGAGCAACCTCAAACCAAGAAGACTTCGATTCTGCTAAAAGATGGACAAATCCAACAAGGACTTAAAACAATTCCAAAGGACTCCATGAGACAACCTAATGCTCAAAAGGTACTTATCTGCGTAGTGTTGTAGGTACCACCACAATGATTTGGACTAGAACAAAAGAGCGCAAGTAAAATTGAATGGTCACTGTCTTCTAAAGACAAATCTTACAAGTGCAAGAAGAATGAACACAAGGCTAATAAGTGTGAATATAGTTTGAATAAAAGGAAGTATGGAAAGAAGAATGTTTTTTGTCATGAATGCAGTAATCTAGAATAATCAGTTAGAGATTGCAGAAATAAAAGGATAAAAAATACCCATCAACAAAGAGGCATGACCAGTTAAGTCAGAAAGAAGCAGAAAAAGTAAAGGTGGGGAGAAAAGGAAAGGAGAATTCAAACAAGCTGATAGGCATTGGTTTATGGTGATACCAGGTGCGAATCCTTGTCTGATTACACAGGTTAGGCAATGCCTAAGAGAACCAATTATGAAAATTTAATAAACCCCTCATCGTGCTTGTTCGTAAATGTGGTAGAGTATCTTTAATGATGGCTCTGAAATTCAAGGATTTTTTTCAAAGCGCGTATTATTGAAGAAGAATGAAGTTGCAATTTGAAGACAGGCTGTTTGGTGAATCCTGCCGCAGTTTGGGCATTTATTGGAAAAACGTCGGAATGAAAGAAATAAATTAGGAAGTATCCAAAGGAAGTGCATTCAAAGAGGCATTTGAATGCGGCTTTGTGCAGAGGTTTGACGACAGTTAGGTTTAGAAGAATTTGGTAAAAGAAAGAAGAAATCAAAAGTGGATTCAAGAAAACATGGGAACATGTAATCTTGTTCTTAGATTTATCCAATTCTGGTATTCTCTTGAACAATATTTTGATTTTATGCAATAGATAATTCAAAGGTTGTGAATATTTTAGATAAATCACAAGCCAAATTGAAGAAATATTTGAAAAATCTATCAGAAGAATCCATTGGTGCATTCTCTAGCATTCCTCCTAGAGTGTTACCCATTGAATATATATATGCATATGTTTATAGTAGAATTGAGGAAATTCCATCGGTTAAGTTAAGTATCCAATGGAAGAATGAATTGGAAGAAAATCATGATGCATACAAAGTCTTAGTTGAGAAGAAGTTGGATGTATAGTGGAAAGCCCCTCTGTTCAAATTCAACAAGAAATATATTCAAATGATTTTGAGTAGGATTCATGATGAATCAATGTGGATTGATGAAGCTCGCTTGATAACCAAAGACGCAATAAGAGATATAATCAATTTGTATTCCTCTAGACCAATTCCTAGACGAAAGTCTATGAGTGAACAAGAGATAATTGAGATGACTAGTGCGACTCTTGAAGGTAAAGAACTTGTTTTAAGAACAATTGAGGATCTGTCATTAGGTATGTTGTGATGGTTATTGGTGACAAAGTTTGTTTACCAAGAAATGACCACATAGTTTCTACTATTGTTGTTTACACTAGTATTGATATGGTTAGGAGCGGTATGGATTATGACCTGTGTGAGATGCTTTGAATGAATCTTTTGAAGAACTTGAATGAAATCAATAAGAACAATAAAAATGCATTCTAGTACGAAACTTTGATTGTCTACTTACTCTTTTACTTCATGAAAGAGTTATCGGTAATTGGTAGGATAGAATGGAAAAATGCAAAACCTATTGTTCATTAGATCAGGAATTTCATGATAAACCCTGGTGGTTTGGATGCTCAAGAGACTGCTCTTGTTGCATTCTTTGGAACATTTCAAATGAGGATGAATAAAAGAACAAGGATTCTAGAAAATGTGACTAAGAAGTACTCCAAAAATATTAATTTCCTAGTTTTCTACAGATTTTTGTTATATGGAAGCAATTGAATCCAAACTAGTGTGGATATCTGAACTGGATTATGAAGTGACTGAGGTTGAGATTGATCATTATGAAAAAATACTCTTAGATAAACCCAATAATCCCAATGAAGAAGAAATTTCTATAGCCTCTGACAGTGCAACCAGAACATGGAAGAAGAGAAAAGGTATTGTTATCAAACAAGAAGTCACATAAGAAATTGAATCAAAGAGAGCTCAAAATGAGCATGAAAGCATAAACATTCAAGGAGCTTTAAAATAATTGCAGAAGGTAATCCTCGGTGCTAACTATGATTCATCTATATCAGTTGTGGAAAATCTTAGAAGCATGATTAACTCTTTGAAAGCATATATCTCCAAACTAGAAGTACAAACTAGAATTGGGTCTGTAGAAGAAAATTTAGAAGATAACAAGAAGAAATGTGCAGTTGCACATCGTAGAGTGGTGAAGGAATTGAAGGGTGTACAATTTTGTGAGAAAGAAGCTCAGGAATTACTTTCTTTTTGCTTAAGTTGGTCTAACATTACACTAAATATAAGAGATGAGATAAGGAAGAGTGAAACTCGGATGAGTACTCAAGTAGATATGTATAGCTTGGAAAATGATAGAGATAATTAGAGATGGTCCTACATCATGCGGCTTTAGCAAAAATTCTTTTCCCTACGGGATTAAAGAACAAAATTAATTAAGTAGTTTGTGGCACTCAGAGATATGGTAAAACTCAGGCGTATTCCTATATCTAGTGCTCTTTACAGTATTGGTAATCTATCAGAAGTTAATCTCAGTCCCAATACTTTGGTAGATGATATAGAGTCTTTGACTAAGATTGAAATACTATACAAGACTCTTGTAAGTGCGAAAGAACCATGGGAAGAAGGCAAAGCTTCATGGAAAGATACCCTAAAGAATCTTAAAGGTTCCTCTTCTTCAGGTTAATACATTCCTTTTTTTGTGCATACCATTCTTCTAGTTAATTTTTTGATGCATATACATATTTTGAACCCCTATACGTCCTTTTCCATTGATGTCAAAGGGGGAGAGATAGAGAGATAGACAGAGGAAAAATATTTTTTGAAAAGAATTATTTTGAAAGGGGGAGTATTCAGTTGCCTTTTAGTGGTATAAAAATGTTTTTGATATACATGTTTCCATCAATGCCAAAGGGGGAGATTGTTGGAAATATGGAGTCTTGCAACATGAGCATGAAGTTTATATAGATTGATCTAGCTATTCCTATGTTGTCTTAATGTCAACATGGTGACAACAGTATGGGAAGCTTATTTGGTATACCAAAAGCTAATCTCTACTAGAAGTATTCTTTACTAATAAACTAGTGTGTTGGTTTTTGAGTCTGGAATTCACTGCAAGAAAATATAGGACTCTGAACTCTTAACCATGTTATCATGACTCATTTAGGCGACCATATCGGAATCTCTGCAAAGTGTTTTTCTTGATAAACCAATCGTTGGTTTTGAGTCTGAAATTCACCGCAAGATGACCTAAACTCTTACAGTGTTATCATGACTCATTAAGACTATATCCGGGATCTTGAAGTTTAATGTGAGCAGAAAGTTATCATTGATAGAGTTTAACTCTGTATTCTATAGTTGTTTCACTGCTCAATATATCAATGTGGAAGACTCCGCATTTTCTTAAGAAGAATATTCTAATGCCGTGGTTCTAATGGTAGTCTCTCTGATGTTAATGTGATGAGAATGATGAGAAACTGAAGTAATATCGGATCTGGAAGGTGTTTGCTTTGAGAAGTGTATGTTGATTTGGAGTTTTTGTGTTTAGGTCCTAGTCTTGGCCGACCTAACATATGACATGCATTAAAAAGACTAGATATACTTTGCAGATATTTTCTATAGATCTACGCCGACTTGATATGATGCACTACATGGATAAAAATGTTTTAAATCATATATGGTGCCGACAAGAGTGTTTTTGATTGTTTTGTTTTCATCTAATTAGGTCGGCCTAATTGATGAAAGAGATATACTTTGCATATATATGTAAGACTCTTTGAAGGTGAAAGTGTGTGTGTAGTGTGAGGAGAAAAAGAGTAAAGATGTGAATATGAGAAGGAGAAGGAAGAGAGGTGTGGTGAAGTGCGAAGAGGATTAAGGGATGTTTGAATATGCGAGCCTAAATGATTTATCAATTGAGGATCAAAACAAATTTGTTGAGTGATTGTTGTGAGAAGCAATACTTCTTATTTAGAGCTTCATTGGAATTGAACCCTGCACATAGAAGGTGTACTCCATCAGTTCATACTCTCAACAGTGAGCCATAACTTTTGCATCTTGATGGTTAACCATCTTTTGTATTTGGGTTGTGAGCCTTTCAAGGACAGTGAGTCTTGGCAGTGAGCCATATAATATACTGTATCCAGATATAATATATTGTAAGCTAATCCTCACTGTGGTTTTTCCCATTTTGGGTTTTCCACGTAAAAATCTTGGTGTTCATGTGTAATGATGCATTGTCTTGTTTCCATGTTCTCTCGTTGATTCAGTCAGATATGTGATAATGTTTAGATGGATTTTATTTGAATGGTTTTATGAAATACTAATTCACCGCCCCCCACCGCCACCCCTATCTCAATATTCTGAATATTCAACATATTCTAATCATCCTTTAAGAACTTCCAATGTAAGTGGCATCCACTAACAAACTTAATATAAAAAGCCCACTACACCCAACCCTTCTCCCCTACACACATAGAAAGCTTCCCCACAAGCATATAGGTATAATTTTTTTTATTATGTTGCATCAATATTGTCCAGAGTTTTTTTTAGAAGAATTGGGCTTGGTCGTAGCAAATATTACTCTTTTGTGTGGGAATATGCAATTGTAATTAGAGCAATATTTATGTCTATAGCTGCAAACTCTCCACAAAACATTTATATATATCTGAACAATTTTGTAGAGGCACACAAAGGTAATTTCTTTTTATAATTTGTGGTTATTGAAGTTGTTTATGTTGTTCTATTGCAGTGTATGATGTATCTTATCCATCCGTTGGTGACTATCATGTAACTTTCTTCACTTTCCAAGGTATTTTCTTCTCATCTTGAAGTCATATTTTCCTAATCCTGGACATAATTTCAAAGACATGTTGTAAAACTTTACTTGTTAGCATTTTAATTTAGAACTTCTAAGAATTGATCATTATTTTTGCATTATGATTGTGCCTCTGCCCAAATTTTGAAGCATCAAATATAAATGTGTTTTCTAGAGGATGCTAGTAGTGAGAACTGCTGCCCAAAATATCATTGGGTCCCTAGCTAGTGAAAATGTTTATCCCGACCTTGAATCCAATTTGAGAATCCATATTCGGCAGCCTAGTAAGAAATTTAGTTTTTGGGCATGCGACTGACAACACAGAGTTGTGCCAATACAACATTGAAAAACTGTTTTACAGTGGGTTAAACTCACAAAAACCTAAAAATTTATGGGGGCAATTGTCCTAAGTCCAGGAATAATATAATCAGTTGCTGGGTCAACAACATAAAACCTTCAACGCAATGTTCTTATCTCAGCTCACACCATGACTTGTAAAATGAAGAAAATGCTGACAGAAGCCTTTCCACATCCTTGTGCTCTTACTCTGATCAGAAAACAAATAATTTGTTTATTATGAGTTCAGAAGAATCGCTTTAGATAATTTGATAGATCAAAAATGGCATTCTTCACATCCTTGAGCTGTTACTCTAATCATGGTCAACTGATCAGAACACAAATAATTTGTTTATTATGAATTCAGAAGAATGGCTTTAGATAATTTGATAGATCAAAACTGCCATTCCTCATGCTATCCGGTGCTGTAAGTTTGTTGGGTGCATTGCTAAACATGCAATCTGATGCAATAATGCCAGAAATTGAAGATGGCATGGACCGTGATGGCTGCCATGGTCTACCATATTACCAAGCCATCTGTTTCTGATTTGTAGTTCACCTGACAATGATTTAAATTTTGAAGTAAAACCTGAAATACCATAACCCACGACCAGTTTATCTCCTTTTTGCACAATCTGGACCTGCAACGATACCAAAGCAATGAGTCAGACTAAGAACATATTTCAAAATACCCTTAACAGCTTTGTCTTTCGAGGTTTCTGAATTCCTGTGAATATCATCAAGAGCTGAAAAAAATGAGATTGTAACGTATATAATCCAATAAAAACATTATTTCATTTTGGGGGTATTCCAGACAAATATTAGGACAATTTTTAACATGGTATGACAGCAATCCTTAACTACGATTCTGAATGAAAGAAAAAGCATAAAGAGTTGGCTCAAACTTCAAGTGCAAATCTCAACCATAATCCTTCCCTTAGGGACCAGCTGTGCTCCAATTCTTACAAGATTCACTACCGGTATGCTAAGAAACTTTAAAAGATCTGATACAGGAAACATAATGTCATCTGGGTTAAAATTTTGTACAAAAATTTACTGCATAAAAGGATATTTCTATCACCATGCTCAAAATCAAGGATGAGGATCAAAATATCTAACCATAACTAGTAACTTATAGCAATGAATTTCTCTATTGATGTTCAGGTTACATGTTCTGCAAGTTCCTAGAGATTCACACTGCAGATAAATTTTGAATTGTGTCTCATAGAAGCAACAATACCATACAAATTCAGAAAGCATTCATAATGGAACTCTTATGGTGGATCTCAAACTCAATGCTAGCGTTTAAAATTCTGACCATAACAGATCAGATACACATTGGAAATCTGGCTTTGATTGTGATTATAATTCAGGGTATGTTTGGCCTTGCATGAAATTTCCAATAGCCGAGATTAAGAGAGGTGGAGTCTGCTAGGTCTAAAATAGGTTTCTATAATATGATGATCCTCTAAATAGGAAAAAGGTGGAAAACCAATTGAGATCCCACACAATTCAAGGGTGCTGGTACACAAAGCAGCCGAAGGTTGTTAGCAAGAGCTGTTTGTATGAGGAGGTATGTCACTAGGTAGTAAGCAAGACCTATGAAAATTGCAATGCTATTACATGGTCAGAAAGGGGTAAAGGTGAGAACAACGTAGAAGATAGAAGGTAATGAGAAATACTATGCTACCTAATGCATGACTTGCACAACATTTACAATTAAAGACATAAAAAATCCAGTCCATGATATTAGCTTGAAATATTTCTGGATTTAACAGCATGAACATTTGTTCATCAACATTTCAGATCAAACTCCAAGATCCATCCTCAGGTTGTAGATAGCAGGAGAAGAGAAATGTCGACACTCCATGATCCCTCCTCTATTTAGCTAGTCTGGTCTGCTAATAGTTATTACATTTCCTTTCTCATCCTATCTACATCCTGATGATGGATACTAGAGCGTGATCCAAAACATTGATGGAAAAAAGTTCATACAGTCCAATCCAAAAACATTTCAAGCTAACGTTTACAATGTAAATCTAATAACCACCATAGATTTTTTTTTTTTCAAACCACTTAATTGAAAGGTCGAATCAATTTTGAAAGCGTCACAAGGCTCACCAAGGCCAACTGAGCTCACTACCAAGAACCAAAGTCATGTTTAACCAACCCTAAGCACTCCAAGAAGTTTGGAGTTCTCCCTATAACACTAATTAGTAATTAGCCTTTGGCAGAACTTGGAAATTGGCTAATTGTTCACAAAACAATATAGCTTAAAATGGGGGCATTATTGTAAATTAAAGTACCAAGCAAAGGTAATTCAGGTTATGGATATGTACCTTGAATCAACTTGTCAATGTGTTAATCTCCCCCTTAGATTGCAGCACTTTGTGAGAGATAGTTGCACGTGAAGTAAAGGAGAATAGAAAACGACCTAAGTAGACCACATAGTTGGGGACTATAAAGATTTGGTAAACCTCATTGGCACAACTCCTATTCTTGAAATTTTAAAGAGCTTTATATTGAATCGTCTTTCACAGCATAAGCTCCTCTAAGTTTCTAACCATAGTTACTAGGAAATGCAAGGGTATAAATACGAGTATGGGGATGAGTGGGGATGAGTATGCCAATCAAATTAGGGTATGTGAATAAATAATAAGGAGAGTGATACATTATATATATAGTCATAAAAAATTGTCATTATGGGGATGAAGACATAGTAAATGTTCCTATGGCTATAATAGAGTTTCCTCATAACTATGCCTCTAACCCTTAATCCTTTTATGCAAGCAGAGTGAATGATGCGTGTTAATCTTATTGAGAAATTAAAAAAGGGGCATTCTATAGATATGAATCTAAACCCTAAAAACCAAAACTCACTTTTAGCCAACACCATTGGTGATGAGGATGCCAATCAAACTAGGGTATGCAAGTAAATAAGGAGACAACTATAGTGTTTATTAATATAGCCACCAAAATTTGGGGGTACAAGGACGAGGACACGGTACACATTCCTATAATGGAGTTTCTTGGTAACTATGCCTCTAACCCTAAACCCTCTTCTTAAAGTGGATGTATTTATACAAACCGAGTGAATAATGTGTGTTCTTATCGAGAAATAACAATATGGGGAATCCTATAAATATGAATATAAACCCTAAAAACCAAAACTTACTTCTAGCTGATGACAACGGCCCAGCCGATGCCATTTGCAAAAAAAAAGGTACTGCAAAGCATCATCGGCCTATCTGATGACATCAACTACATGCCACCAACAGGGGAATGGATCAGCAAGGTCAGAGGAAGAATCGAGGAATCAGGCAGACAAATCTGTAGATATGAAGGTGATACAATGGATGACAACCGATGATTTATCTCTCACAAAGTACCATAATCTGGTCCACCCCAATTCTGACATATGCATTAACATATGCTCAAGGAGATTAATGCTCCAATAAATCTTACATGAAATATGTGGTAAAGCAAAAATAAAGAGTATACATGGAGTTCTGAACTTTGAATTAAGCAAGTTAATATTTACTTGAAATCAAGCCGAAGCAACTCATATGGTGCTGAATTAAATGTACAATAATAAAATAGCTAATGCACACATCTTCCCAAATCAAAGTCGATGTTCACAGTTGAGACCAAAGATGCATTAATACTTTTATCTTCCCTTTTCTTTATCTGTTATCAACACATGTTCTCACATAGAACTAAGTGATAAGCATATATTTGAGTTTCATGGAAATAAACACTGTACCTGATAAAAGATATAGTTCTGATATGGATACAGGTATCGCATATAAAATTATAAATATAGCAAATTTTCAAGACCTCATGATATCGATATGGTTGGATATGACATTTATAATAACATATATTTTACACACCAAAGGAGATAAAACATAACATGAACAATATTTATATAGATTTATCAGGTGTTTCTCCAAGTTACCAGGACAAGGGGATGTGGGAACAGGGAGACAGGTTTCAGGGATGGCAAGGGAACGGCTATAAATATAATATATAAATTAACATTTGAATTTTTAAAATATAAACAAATCAATAATATCTAAAAATAGCATATACAAGTCAAAAGAAGCAAAAAGTTGAAAGATTAAGCACTATAACAATTCATTGAACCCATAATTCATCCGATAGATGGATAATCATAAACATTATCATTATGTAATATGATTCATACTGAGAGATGCCAAAAAAAGGAGTTGCATAATGCATAGTACAAAGATACATTGATCAACAAGCTTAGATATTGGCATCATCATCCAAACTGCTACTGTTCCTCTCTCTCTTTTCCTCTTTTTGTCTTCATCTGGTTTCCTTTTCTCTTTTGGTGAAAGTAAAACAACAACGGGCATGGATTTTAAAATAGTTTTGGATTGGAGATCCTTTTTAGGGTTTTGTTTGTTTCAGAATGCTTTTATTAAAAAAATTGATGTATGTGTGTGTTTGATGTAGGGGATGACCTGAAGTCTCAGGGACAGTCAGGTGATATCAAGAAGTCCCCAAAAAGACTAAAACGAGGGGGACAACCCAAAGCATCAAAAAAGAGGGGGATAGGGACAGGACATCTCCTCTAAGTCTCCAAATCCCCAAGACATCTGGTACATCACCCAGATCCATTTGGAGGCATCCCCATGGAACACAATTCTATTGTTGATTTTATATTTTATTTTATAACATTTACTTTTTTACATTACTTGTATTTTTCTGCTTTGTTTGAATGATTTTTTTGCCACTAACTAAAACACAACTCTGGATAGTGTGGCACCATATACAGACATATGAGATACAGCCCAGAAATAGGCTTGCATTTGGATATTTCTACATACAGTATCTATGCCATATCTGAGTGTATTGTATTCATATCTGACAACTGATATGCGTGTGTATCTAGGTGGGGAAAGGGAAGTATCTGTCAACTCCGGCATATATCTTAAAGAATCATCTGTGGGGTATAGGCTACATATGTCTTCATACGTGCTTTAGTACTTTATAACCATCTTTTATATCTGATAAACATACCAGAATTTGTTCAGCTGATACATGTCACACCAAGTTGAGCTCTCAGTCAATGCATGCAAATATAGTCTTTTTCTAAAACACTAGTGCATCCATCAATCGTATTTCATACTAGAGGGTACATAACTGTCCCATCAACACATGCAATTAGTCAGCAAAGAGATTTTCATATGTGATCCATGGACTCATCAAAAAATCTTTATTGGTGGTATATATATCAGTAATGAAAAACAAACTTCTCTTTCTTTTCATGACTTTGTATCCCATTGTTGTCATTTAATCCTTTCTTCTCCATCAAGATATCATATCAACTTAAGGAGATCATTATACATAATTTTGTTTCCATATGAATTAAAACCAAGAAAATCTTATGTTTTAAGTTTGGCACCTTATATCCCATTCATGGGGCCTCGGGAGCTCAGCCTCTTTCTCATAACAGGGTTTCCAACAGGTGGATACCTCCACCCTCAGGGTTCTTAAACTCAATTTCGATGGAGCTTCTCAGGACAATTCAGAGCTTGCTGGTGCTGGGTGTGTTATCCAGGATTCTTTGGGAGCCCCAATTAAAGCTGCCTCCAGGAAATTAAAAAATTGAATGAATAATGAGGTATGCCTCTAGGCCTCAACACTCCCACCCAAAGCTGTATCTCACCCCTGATCATTGAGGGGTATTCAATAGCCATCCTCAACACCACTAGAGAGCAAGTCATAGAATTGGAAGTTGGCAAATATATTGAGGGAGGCATGGTCCATATTGAATTCCCTCGAATCCTTCTCCAAAATGCATTCCTTTAGGGAAGCAAATTTTATTGCCAATCATCTTGCAAATCATGGCATTGATCAACTTGAAGAGTTTAATAATTTCAAATAATATGTGGTAAAGGATATCTGCCAGCATGTTTAATAGGTTTTTGACATCCTTCCCTACATTGCATTTATTTCACCAATGTGAATGTCATTAGTGAGAGCGTGGGAGGAGTTTTTATGTGCAGTAGCTTTCCACTCTAAGTCATCATGCACACCCTGAATACTGCTTTTCTCACCTCCTACTCTTTGTGCCATGGCAAAAATCCACCTCTACTCCAAGAAGAGTGAAATGTCATTTTGCAGCCCAGTGACAAATATTCGTTTGGGGAAGGTCTTCACTCTGAACTCAGATGTGGTAATAAACATTATTAAAGTCATTTTGAGTGATGATTTTCTGTCTGGAAGTGATACTAGGAGGGACAATTCTAAAATATCTTCCAAGTTTGTTTCAATCTCCAAAGGTTTACAGACAAAGAAATTGTCCAAGCACTAGCAGTATTCCACATCAATCCAAAATGCAGAGGCAATCCAGACAAACCTTTGGTGGTGGCAAAAATGGCTCACATTGGGTTGGTCAAGTCAGATTTGTGCTAATGGAAATTGTTGACATTTCATGGCCACCTTATGGCCCATCAGTTATAACCGATCTGAGAGATCTTATCTGGGCCATCTTGCATGATTTTATGCCTCTAGTTGTTGAATTAGCCCCTTGGTGCTTAGTCAATTACCCTAAATTGGGAAATCCAGAAAATTGGCTAAGTGTGAGGGTTATTTGAGTTTCCTATCTTGTAGAGGGCCCAAATGAGTAACTCCAGTTCAAATTGGGAGAAAATTGGGTAAAAAACAACCAAGTTACAATTTTGTGGGATTTTCGGGGTCTTCATGATATTGTGGAAGTTTTGGTGGTACTAGGAAATATCCACATCAGGGTGAATTTTGTGGAAGTTTTCATGGTATCAAGATATATCCACATCAAGGTGAAAGTTCCACAAGATCCATCATAGGATCAAAGTTCCGCAATATCCATATGGAGGTCAAATTTTCGCAAAGGGCCAAAATGAAACGGGTTTTTTTCTCGGGAGGTTTTGTGGAGTTCTAGGGGTCTACAAGACATTGCAAAAATTTTAGGGATGATGGGATATATCCGTATCCTGTCCAATTTTCCGTAATATCTGGATGGGGCTTGGATTTCCACAAGAGGCAGAAATGGTGTGTTTTCAACCCAAAACTACCATCAATGCTGCACCCACTTTTGCAACTACCAAATCTAATCCGTGGAGGCTCAAGAAAGGTTTTTTAACTTGTTTTACATGGATTCTAAGGGGGAAAAAGGTGCCCATGCTACATTTATAAATTACAGATTGTGTGGGGGTTTCTGCACTTTATCCACGAATTCATCAATGTGGAAGCATGGCATGGATGTCAAGGTCGTTTTCTCTCACCTCCAACTCAAGTTTTGGATGGACACGTCTACAATTCATTGGATTGGGTCGTTGCTAGGGTTTTTGCCTCTACCACATGTTCTTCCTTTCTCTTGTGTCCTTTTGATGAATAAAAATCTGTTTGTGCTCATGGTTACAGGCCAAGTCACAGGATTCGCCGAATTTTATGTATGAAGTTTGAAATTTAGCGAATCCCAATAAAATCTAAAAAAATCATTCTAATTCGCCCTATAATTCGTACAGAACAAGGTAGGGTTTTTTTAATTAAAATATTTTTGGTCGTTTGATACAAAAGGAAGAAGTGAGAATCCCTAGAACATGGCGTGGCTTCTCCCATATTCTACACAGCTACTCTAAAGTGTTTCAAGTTTCCACGACCCAAAACCTGTGTCGGCAGACGATTTAACATCAACAGGTTTAGACGGATGCAAGTTCAGTGGGTGCAGGTTCAATGCCTACTAGAGCATAGGTAGGGGTGAGCGGTGAGCGCATAACAAACAAGATGATTCTCTTATTACCCCTTCTCTATCGGGTCGAGTCCATATTATCATTATCAAAAATGATAATTGATATTCGATATTCATTATTCTATTTACAAAAGGAGATGAAAACTCATTATAAAGAAAATTACAAGATGATGTTTCTAAAAAGAAACCATCATTAACTTGCAAACTAAAGCAAAAAGCCAAAAGATGCTAAATCAAACTAAAGCGTAAACAAAAGTTACTAAAAGCTAACTAAGTTCACTAAAAGTAAACTAATGACTAACTAAAGCTAAGATGAACATTAATATTACAATAAATACTTTAATACCCTCCCTTAATGGTCATCCTACAAACATAAACTAAGTCTACCCATATTTTGATGGTGTGTTGGTCATCAAAATGCATAATATGCAGACTCCTACTTAGTATACTCGCACTTGAGCACTTTGCTAAGACTCTTCTTGGTTGGACTTCTCATCAACCAACCGCTTTCTGCAATATTTCTGTATATGACCAATCTTCCCACAGTAATGGCAAGTAATAGACTTCTTGGAGCTCTCCTCCAAATTGCCTTATCCTTTCTGCTGAGTGGACTTGCCTTTGCCAATGTCCTTGGCAGTAAATGCTTCTTCAACACTAGGAGACTCACTGCTACTCCCAAATTGCTTCCTCCACCTATCCTGTTGCAAAAGCTTGTTGCACAGCTCATCAAACTTCAAGTCAACATTAGTGGATGTAATGTTGAGCGTTTCAATGAAGTGCTCGTAGGAACGTGGCAAACTTTTCAAAGTGATCACCACCATATCCTCCTCTTCCATCTTACGGCCAATGGTCTCCAGTTGATCGTGAATATCTTTGATTTTCATCAAGTGCTCCTGCAAAGACACTTGGTCATCCATCATAATGGAAAACAACATATTCTTTGGGAAGAAAGTCCTGCCCTTGTCAGAGGTCTCATGGAGATCTTTCAAATGCTTCCAGATCTCCGCAGTAGATTTACCAGATGGTATTTCTGGTAACATCTCATCAGTGATAGATAATTTAGAAGCATAACTGCCTCCCTATTATCTCCATCATACTTGTCTTGATCCTTCCTTGCAATTGTGGGACGAACTTTTGTACCTAAAACAGCCAAACACCGTGCTTGGCTGTGAGCTTCCTCTACTTCGTTATTATAGCACTTTCCCGTGGGCCCTCACTGCTTTCCAACATGTAGTTGGTCAAAGCAGCCATCCCTCCCGTTTTCCAAAAGCCCAAAAAACGAGGTAAAGTTTGTGATCAGCTAGCACAAAACCTTGAACAATCAGCTGGCACAACTCTCTCTAGAAAGGGGCTTAGAAAACAGCAAGATTTTTTTCAGAAAAAATATTAAAAACTCAGGAAAAACAAAAATCGAAAAAATATTAAAAACTCTGGAAAAGAAAAGGTTACTTTCATAAAATACCAACGAAAAAACCCTGAAAATTCAAAAACTTCGATGATTAGTAAAAATTTTATAGAATTTTTTTCAAAAACTCTTCAAATCTTTAGAAATATTCTAGCACAGCAAAAAAAATTTCGTAAATTTTTTTCAAAAAACTCTTCAAAATTTTAGACCCACGAAATTCTAGAAGACCTTAGTCGCAACAAAAAAAATTCAGACAAAAAATTTTCAAAAAACTTTGAAAGAACAAGGCAAGATTTTTCAAAAAATCCTCAAAAACACTTCAAATTTTCAAGAAAAAATATCACCAAAGTCTTCAAAACCGATCTCAACAAAAGAATGCCCATCCATAATGGGTCACAAAAAAACCCTCAACCTCAATAAAACTTTGGTGCTGCGAGGGTAGAGGGACTCCATTCCAACAGTCTAAGCCTAGAAATCACAAACTACCAAAAAAATCTTCGTACAGCAGAAAAATTTAAAAACCCTTGATTTCTTGATGGAAAAATCAGCTCACAAAAATCTCTTCAAAAAACTGCTCCAAAAAACCCTTGATTTTTTGTCTATAAAAAAATCGGCTAAAAAACTCCACAAATTTTGTGAAAAAAAAATCTGTTAAAAACCCTCCAAAATAAGTTTTCAATTTTTCAGGTTAACTATTAACATTCAAATTTAAAAAAAAAACAAAGCAAAAACATCTAAGAAATGTTCAAAAAATCCCATAGGAGTTTAAACAACGAATTTTTATAACTAAAAAATTCGCCAAAAAAGTTTGAGCCTAAGCTCTGATACCATGAAATGATAATTGATATTTGATATTCATTATTCTATTTACAAAAGGAGATGAAAACTCCTTATAAAGAAAATTACAAGATGATGTTTCTAAAAAGAAACCATCGTTAACTAAAGCAAACTAAAGCAGAAAGCCGAAAGATGCTAAATCAAACTAAAGCATAAACAAAAGTTACTAAAAGCTAAGTTAACTAAAAGTAAACTAACGACTAACTAAAGCTAAGATGACAATTAATATTACAATAAATACTTTAATATTATCACCATCCTATGCACACAAACTATTGTTAGACGGTGGTTATAGAGTGTGACGATCAAAGCGTATCCTTTGCTTTTCTTTAAGTAGTAGGCAGGGAGCTTCGTGCTTGAAAATTTCCCAATCTCCTCAAACCATATCAAATCCCCATAATTCGTAGACCTGGAGATACAATGCCTTGTCTATGCTTCCACCATTTGCATGAATGTTTGCCATGGTAGTTGAAAATTCTCCTCAAATCATGCTTCGATGGATGTCACTCTGTTGATCGATGAGGTTGACCCCCTTCGTCCTCCTCTCTTGTATTGGGAGGTGTAGTAAATCGCCTCCACTGCTTTAGGGAATAAAATTCAAACAAGGTAATATTTAAATTATATTATATTTATTATTTAATATATATAATTTTGTTGATGATAGCAGCATCGAGCTTCTACTTCCAGCCCCAATTTTTTGTATAAATTAAATGTGTAGCCTATCGGCTATTTAATTTATTAAGGTGACTATTGGTGAAGAGGTGCTTCACCTTGTATACAATATAATATTTAATTATTGTTAAATAATTAAATGTGGCTGACTTGTTCTCATCTGCCACCTTTGAAGAGACACGATTTTTATTGAGACCGACCTCCTTGTCTTGAAGGGACACACTCCTTATCTCTCTTGTATATATATGCATTTTTCTTTGGTCATTCATATTCATTCATTATCACATTCATCCTTCATAGTGTGAGTTCATAGAGAAGTGCGATTTCCTTCAAAGAGCATATCAAAGTTGTTTAAGGAGGCTAAAATTCTATCTTGAAGAAGGGTGATATTATATTTGAATATTGCATCAAGTTTTGGTGCTATTGTGTGGCCTTGTAATTGAATTTATTGGAAAGATCATTGTTGTTTGATATTCAATATATAAGTGATATATTGTTGCTAGGTTTTTCTCCCTCAAGTGGAGGGTTTTCCCAAGGCATATGATGTGTCTATTTGTTTGAATTTGAATTAAAATTTTCTTATTTATATCTAATCCTAAAACTAACATGGTATCAGAGCGAGTGTAAGAAAGATCATGATAATATTTCTATAAGCAGTGTTATCTTTCATTCTTGTTATCATCTTCTTATGTCTATCTTATCGTTAAAAATGGTGAATGGACTCAAGATTGAAGATAGACTTGAAGGTGCTTCCAACTTCACCTCTTGGAAGTTTAGAGTATTGCTTGCATTGGAAGAAAATGAGATTGCTGAGTTCATGGAGAGAGAAGTTCCCAAATCTTCTGATGAAAATAAGAAGCCTCAATGGAAGAAGAATGGCACTAAGGTGAAGAAGATTTTGGTTGACTCTGTGAAGGACCGCCTTGTGCCGATTATCTCCAAGTTGAAGATAGCAAGAGAAATGTTTAAGACCTTGGATGAAATGTATGAAATCAATAATACTAGCAGAGCTCTTGTATTGAGGCAACAACTTCATCATGTTAAGATGGCGAAAGGATATTTTTTCATCTCCTTCTTCATGAAGATCACCGAGTTGAGAGATCAACTCTCTACCATTGGGCATATGGTTGATGATAAGGATTTGGTTATGTTGGCACTTAATGGTCTTCCTCAATCTTGGGAGCCATTCATCCAAGGCATCAGTGGGAGATCAAAACTACCTAAGTTTGATTGCTTGAGGGTAGATTGCATTCAAGAAGAATCTAGATTGGCTACAAGAGGCAATGGGAAAAGTTCTCCAATGAAGAGATTCATGTACTTTCCGCTCAATCTTCTAAAAAGAAAGAAAGAGAAGGGAAGAAAGGAAACTTCAAGAGGAACAAAGATAGAAGATCAGATGGTGCTCCTGTATCCAAGAAGAAGAAGGATCTTTCCCACTTACAGTGCTTCAGATGTGACAATTTTGGTCACTATGCAAAAGACTATCCAACTAGACCTCAACAACATGCTTCAGTTGCGGATGTGGGTGAGATCTCTCCTTAGAAGGATTCAAGTGGGTTCCTATTCTATTCTTCCGTATCAAGCAATGTTCCAATGAATAGAAACACTTGGTTGATTGATAGTGGTGCCTCCTGTCACATTACTAGTTTTAGACAACATCTTTCAGATTTGGTGGAGAAAGATACAAGTGTTCAAGTCATAATATGAGATGATGCATGCTATTCGGTGAAAGGTGTTGGAACCTCCTCTCTTCACTTAGATTCTAGTATCTCTCTTCAGTTGAGTGATGTAATATTCATACTAGGCATCAAGAGGAACCTTGTCTCTATTTCAGCCTTGGAGCACAAGGGATATCAAGTTGCATTCTTTGAAGGAAAATTTCTTGCATGGCCGAAGAACTCTAGCATCAAGTCAACATGAGTGATTGGTGTTTGGAAAGAATGTCTCTACATACTTTTCACTCATCCACTACATGATTTGTTGCATGATTCTTCAAGTATGTGTGAGCTTTGGCATAAAATATTTTCTCACCTTCACTTTAAAGCACTTCCAACCATGGAGAAGATGGTCACTGGCATTCC
>VDFB02150891.1:0-33565 GCA_007258455.2 Sequoia sempervirens
TAAAGGAAAAAGAAAAGGTTTTTATTTTAGTTTCAATAGTTGTAAGCCATAAAAATCTCAGATCTGCATAGCAACAATACAAACTGCATTTTTCCATCCTCCTCTTCCATTCATGTCACACAAGATCAATCCTCCATCATGCAAAGTGTTGACCATAGCTGCCAAGCTCCTCAAATTCTACTGTGACAGCAAATGTAGGGGGGTGCCCTGATGTCCCCAGAACATCATGATATCCTGTATTAAAAAAGCAGGGAATATCCTACTGACATATCATAAACTTTCACAAGGGGGAACGAGAGTGAGGGGCGGGGGTGAATCCCATCCCCATCTTCCAGTCATAAGGACATCTCAGAAGTCTAGGACATATGCCTAAGCCCCAGGACACATCCCCAAGGAACATTGTATTTATTATTTTTATTTTTCTGTGCTGGGTCCTAGAAGACACTTTACCATCCCTGAAATGTTTCAGGGACATCATTACATCTCCTAGCGTTCCATGGAGAGGGAGATGTTCCAATTTGTCCCCCCATCCCCAAAATATCTGAAACATGGTCCAGAAATCTGAATTAAGATGGTAATTTAAGAGACAACACCCCAGTTGAGAAACTAAATGTATCATAAGCAACAGCCAAACAAAACAGAATTGACAAATATTAAATAGCTGAATATCAAAAACACAGAATTTTATTTCAACTGAGAAAATATACAAAATGGGCAAACTTTGTAGCAGAGAGGTATGCCTTCTACTCTGCTTACATGCTTCAAATTCAGCTACTGTACAGATTTCAATAAAAATATATAAATTTACTAAAAATAGTAAATTATGGTGCTTGATGAAAACCTGGCAGTGACCAATGTCCTTGAAGTTGAAATGCACAGTTAAATAAACACAAACTTATTAGAAAATTGAAAATGTTTGTTGGAGTTATTGAGTTTGGTAACCCCATTTGTCAAGGGCATAACTCTTATCCAAAGCTACCACTTTGTCTAAAACTGTCCCTGAGACAGCCCAGGATGTTCTTTGGATCATTTATCCCTCCTTAGGAAGCACTGGGTCACATTGTTTCTATTTTCTACCCTAGATGAGGGAACTTATGCTGAATTTAGTCTTCATCAACCACTTTCCCTAATGCACAGACTACCCTGCCTTCACCACCCAATAAAGTGGGATCTATTGATTTTTCGTCTTTTTGACAAAGTATCAACGGTTTGATCAGTTGGAACTGCAGTGATGGTGTCAAGTTTCAACTCTATGCTCAGCAACTATTCAACAACATCTTGTGTGTCCAACAAAGGTGGAAAATAAGTTCCAAAGTCAAAACAATTTTGCATTGAACACTAAAAAGATAGACCCGTAAGTTGAGCTCAAATGCATAATGACCCATTTGCTTGACAATGATGTATGGCCCATACCTCAAAGCTCTGAGCTTCTTGTTTGGGTCTTGCAGCTTCTATTTCTTAAGATGCAGCCAAACTCTATCTCCCTCTTGGAATAGACGAGGAACATGATGTTAATCATATCATTACTTATACTTTTCACCAATTCACTCAAAGACCTTGTGAACCTATTGCTATTTAATATGGCTAATCTATTCAACAAATTTGGCTGCTTTATCCATTTTATTTTCTGTGGGATGATGCCTCTTCCAAGTTTCCAACACAATAGGCGGTGCTACATGAATGGGTGCCAATAGTTGGAAACCAAGGCAAACTTGAAATGGGTTGTTCCCCTTGGAGCCATGAAAAGCTTGATTCTAGCCATATTGTACATGTGTTATCCTCAAATCGAGCAACGCTCCATTCACGGGATAACCCACTACGAAACTTGTCTGTTTTGTAGCCCACATACTCTAAGCACGTAAAATGAGGCAAATTGCATTGGTCCTCGTGCATGGTCCCCCATCCTCAAAAAATCATTTTGAGCATTAACCTTTATTAGTTCGTCGAAATTCGCATTTTAAACCAAATTGTGAAAATTCAGTTTTGGGAGTTAGAAAATTTTCTGCACATGTAGGAGCACTGATTTTTAGCGCTTTTACATAGTCACATGTAGGAGCTTTGTTTTTCACCGCTCTTACAAATTTCATGCCTTAGTCATTTTCTGGCACATGTAGGAGTGGGCTTTTTCAACGCTTCTACATCTCAAAACACAAGTCACATGTAGGAGCTCTGTTTTTTACCGCTCTTACATATTTCATGCCTTAGTCATTTTCCGGCACATGTAGGAGCAGGATTTTTTAGCGCTTCTACATCTCAAAACACAAGTCACATGTAAGAGCTTTGTTTTTCACTGCTCTTACATATTTCATGCCTTTCCGGCACATGTAGGAGCAGGGTTTTTTAGCGCTTCTACATCTCAAATCACAAGTCACATGTAGGAGCTTTGTTTTTCACCGCTCTTACATATTTCATGCAAAAGCTCTGCTTTTCACCACTCCTACATATGTCACATGCAGAAGCTTTGTTTTTCACTGCTCTTACATATTACATGCAAAAGCTCTGTTTTTCACCGCTCTTACATATGTCACATGCAGAAGCTCTATTTTTCACCGCTCTTATATATTTCATGCAAAATCTCCGTTTTTCACCGCTATTACATATTTCATGCAGAAGATTCGTTTTTCACCGCTTTTACATGAAACTACCCAAGTCCTTTAATATGCTGAAGCGCTGATTTTTAGCGCCAAGAAGAATTTGAAGATAAAACTTTCTCAATAGCTTCAATGAACAAAATGATGGATTTCCAGCTTATTTTTTAGATTTGGAAGGCATCGAAAAGTCTTCAATCTCATCGGAGGAGTTAATCTCAAGAATCCTCGTCGTCTCCAAAGTACACTCCAATGCCAGACAGTGATGAAGTGCACGTCATCATGAAGTTTTCATGGAGAAAGATGTTGAAGAAGGCCAAGTTTTTCCTTAGATTAGATTTCCCAGTTTTAGCATTTTTCATGCTTTATGTAAATAAGTTTCGACATTTTACATGTCATTTCGAAAAATGTAATTACATGTAAACAAATATGTTCTCCTATAATTGTGGACAACATTTTTGAATAAGTCAATTAGTTAGGTAGGATTTTCCTAGATTTTCTCTCCTCTCCCATCTATAAATAAGAGAGGATTCTATTGTAATGGGGACCTTTTATCTTTTGCAATGAAGTGCTGCCCATTTGAGAAGCAAATACATGAAACTTTGTGTTCATCTTTATGAATCTGAATTTGATCAATAAAGAAGTGAAGTTGCATACCAAACTTTGTTTTAGGAACAAATTATCTTATGGCTTGATCGAATTGGTAGTGATTAGTAATTGAGATCTGAAGGGCTTTGAGTAAATCCGTCTAAACTTTGAGTTACACTCTTTACTTGAATTTGTGATATTGATTGAATACTATTGGTGAATTCTCTACAAGACTTTGTGCTTGTATTTATTCATGTTGTTCGTGGAATTGTTGTGAAGTATCTAGAAGACTTTGTGCTTCTAATACAATGTTGGTTACATATCTTAAAGGATTCATTGGTGAAAGCTACGAAACGACTTTGTGCCTTCATGAGTTTTTCTTGTTTTATCATTTATCATTATCATGCTAGTATTCCTAAGCTTTGCTTGGACAAGATAGGAATATTGGAATTGCTGCTTTTATTTTTAGTTTGAAGTTGTATCGAATCAGAAACTTAAAATCGTGAAACATTGTAAAACATATTCTCTAAAAAAAGAGAGAATTATGAATGTGACACACCCCCATATCTTAATTGTAGTGTACATTATTGTGAATACTTAATTAGTTTTACTTAGTTTCAATAAGCAATAAGAAGGGTGCCTCCCCTTTCTAAGAGGAGAGATTTTATCTCACATAGTTGTGGCTGAAAATCAGGTTTTGTAATTTGGTAAAAGGGATTACATAATTTTCACCAAACAATATGACAAGCTCTCATCCCATGTGTAATAATGCTTTGAATGGTACATCCAAAAAATGTGGAAAATTATTCAATTCACAACCTCTATATGTCAATCACTTTGCGGATGGAATGTTGTGGATTTTGTCAATTTTGTGTCCACAGACCAAAATTGTGACCAAAAAAATGTTGAGACTATTATCCCTATCCAACAAATTGGTCTGTAGTATGACAAATTTGACCTACACATTTGTGAAAAAGCTTGGTAGTTTATTCCACAAAGAACCCTTTATTGTAAGGTATCAAAATTGCCTTGTCTGAGAACTTATCCACCACAACCTATGTTACTGATTCGCCCCAATAACCTTGTCAATTCGGGTACGATACGTTTCAGGTCCAAATACTAGTCCAATGCAGGTGAGGTGTGGCTAGGGTCTAGGATTTAGCCGATGGGTTCATCCCTAATGAACCTGGGAGAACCCACAAAGAATTTTTCGACCTCATTAGCAAGTTGGTTCAACCAGAGGAAGTTTTCGATTGATCGAGAATGCCAGATTGAGCTAATCCTTGCAATTCACCAAACCACCTTTTTAGGATCAAAAGCCTTGATAAAAGCTCTTGTTGAGGAGGAACCTTTATTATTATTCCTGGCCCGGCCCAATTTATCTCATTGATTCATTAGCGACAGAGGAAGCACTCCATTTGAAATAACTCATAACAAGCCCAATCCATACATATCTAGGGCGGCAAAGAACCATTAATAGTATTGATATTAATATTAATATATTTATAATTTAATATATATTATATTTATATATTTTATATTAATAAATAATATTTTTTATATTTCATATATTAAATTTATATATTAATAATAAATATTAATAAATTAACTATCAATTATTAATTTCATATTATATATACAATCATATTAATATTTTTTTATTTATATTTATAAAAATGGATATTACATATATTTTTTATTTTACTATATTTATTTGTTATTTATTAAAGAAAGTCTTATCTATATAATTTTTATATGTTTTTGTATAGACGAACCCAACCCCAAAAATTCTTTTGACTGAACCTGCGAACCGAACCCTCGAACATGAACCCAAACTGGTAACTTAGACCACAACAAATAAACAACCATAAGCATGCCTGGCCATGGAAAGCCCTGACATGGAATCCATGGAGATAGATTACCAAGGCTTTTCAAGAATTTGCAGAGTACAGAAAGAAGATATCTGAGAAATGTACTTAACTTTCCCCAACAATCCCTCAGTAAGTGATCCTCAAAGACTCCCACTAAATCAGAGCTGGGTGAGTCAATCAAGTTTTGCAGTTTCCTCAACAATCTCTGCAGTACAATCTTCTGTGGTTTCAGCAGTGAATTTCTTTTTCAGTCATTTAAAATTGGTTTCTTTTTCAACAGTACCTGCACTATGGTTGGTAGTAGATCTATTTGGAAGAAATCTGATCATATTGTTTCATCTAGATTTGTGCATTTAAGTGATCATTCCTGAACAGTACGAACTAAGGATTTAGAGAAGAAAAGCAGACTTGGTCACTCAGCTTCTTCACTAGGGTACTGTCCTAGCTTTACTTAATAAATCTATAGATCCTTGACACCATCCCCACAGCAGCACAATGTTTGGACAAAAGTATGCCCCTTTTCTGTCAAACCAAGTACATAGACTTACAACTATGTCATGGCAGAACATATGTCTGAAGCTATAGGTGTTGAATTAACCCTGTTGGTATGGATGCAAACTCAAAATGACGAGAAGAAAAGATTAGAAAAATATTGAAGAACAAACTCAAAGGACTAATTCTAAACAAAAGGAGAATAGGTTGAACACTGAAACTAAAGAACTTGATTAGAAAACTGAAAAAGTCAACCCTGCTGAGAATGTAAATTAAACTAAACACTACAAATGTTTTCCTTGCCTTATGTTCTTGCAATAACATATATTAGAAACAAACATCATAAACTCAGAAAAACAGGAAATATCTAGAGAATAGATTAATGAATGAATCCTGCGACATAGTAATACTCGAATACTCACACAATCAGAATATAATCACACCACACTACACTTACAGAAACAAAACCGAGAGGATCACCTGAAAATCGCTACCTAGCAAGTGGGCACTTTCCTACTAGCAGCAGATGTGAACCACCCCCTTAGCTCCCACATGAGTTATGCCAAAACGGAGTTTCTATTCTTGCAAATAGTAGTCATGCAGCAATTAAATATTGCTGCAAAATGATTACAATTATGTGCTTCCAATTCTTTGTTATGCTTCAGGTTCTATATCATGTCTAATCTATATGTTTCAGCTTTATGGCTGTATTTATATGGAAAAGGGAAAAACTAAATAAGACAATAATAGTTCCATTGCTGATTTTTGCTACAAACCAGCACCATTCTGTTGTTGACCCATGGTCCTGTAGCAGCTGCAAATCGTCTTACGGGCAACTGCAGGATGACTGTATGTTACCCAGTTATAGTGCCTCTTCTTTCTATGAGTGCCAGATCCTTCTACAGCCTCACTGCCTTGAAAAAAGGTTCAAATGATCCTTTCCAATCACAGCAGCCAAAAATAGTCTTTCCTGCAAGAAGTTATAGGAAGATGAAAGCATCGATTACAGCCACTCAGCCACTTTGGAAATGTTCAGTGAGCATTATTTATTTCTATCTATTTTCTCTTTAAAAATAGCGAACTCCTTTGGATTTCTGAAGAAGTTAAATCATAGCAGCATTAGTGATTTTAAGGTGGGAAAATGGTGGAAAAGGGAAGGTGAAAGGATAGAAAAAGTAGGTTATGAGCACTGCCAAAAACGAGCCAATTTAGGACTCATCAACATACAAGCCTACATCCATCAAATCCCTTAATTCATACCCCAAAACATGCTACTACACATGTGAACACTCCATCAATCCACATAATCATAGTGCAACCCAGAGTATGCTTATGTGAGATTAATTCCAACAAATCTATACTATGAAGAACAAAAACTATACTTTCAAATAGTTAATCATCTTTATACAGCTGAATCTTATCTACTTATGCTATGGATTGCTAGGAAACTTGTGAGGAAATAGCATAAACAAGTGAAAGAAATATCACATGAAAGAAGATTAACACAAGGGATTTACCCTAGAGAAACCACGTGTGGGGAGCAAACTCCAGCAAAGAATCCACTGTCATCCATTTGTACAAGCTTGCACCTAGACAACTCCATGACTAAGCATAGTATAGCTATACCAATAATCCATGGTGATGAACTACAATTAGTTAGTACCTTCAATTACTAGTATCTAGGATAGGAATTGACTTACAAATTGCTGTCTTAGATTTTCAGGTATTCTAACTCTGAGCTCTCCCAACATTCATCTGTTCTTCTTGTAGCTAGGACTGTAATGTCCCCATTTTGTGCAGTTTTGATTTGTGAACAATTAGCCAGTTTCCTAGCTTTTATGAAGGCTAATTGGTGTGTTGGGGGAACTCCAAAGTTCTTGGAGTGCACAGGGTTATCATTTTTGGATTTCTAGTTATGGCATTGAGCTCAGTCAGTGCTATGGATCATTATACCGTCGAAAGCTTCAATTTCTATGCACTTTATTTTGTAAGCACTAGATGTTAGTACCGCCAATGGGCTTAAATTTGTTGTTGCCAATGTAATTACTCCACAAAAAAAGTGATAGTATTGTAATAGCTCACCACAGGATAAGTGGAAGAAGTTGTTTTTCATCTTCAAGTCATGGCCCTTGTAATTCCCACTGAATAAGTGGATGGTTATTTCTTTCAATATTGTTTGTGCACTCCACTAGATAAGTGGTATTGGCTGGCTTGTTGCCTAGTGCCATACTTTCAGTTGTTGACTTGGTTTAATTGTAATCTAGAACATCGTATGCTCTTGTCTTGCCCATACTAGGATCTGGATTATCAGAAAGTGGGAAGGAAATTGATTTTCATCTCTATTTCAGTTGATAATATTTTCAAAAAAAATAATCTAGGGTGGATATTATAAGTACATACCCTAGAAGGTGTATTTATGATAAAGGATGAGTACGTGAATCTGCCATGAAGTAATGAAACATCTCCTACATGAAGAGATGAAAGAAACACTTAAACTCCCTACATGGCTCTTTAGTTATCCTATCTTATCTATATCAAACAAATTTGATTGCGGCAAAAACTCTAACTACGCCCTATTTTATGCAAGGAATTCAGCCCCAACCATAGTGCTACAATGAATTCAACCATGGAAAAACTATCATTGATACCTAGTCTTGCAAATTGGAGAGGTCATAACTTCTGCATATGGTCTTGAAATTAGGTGCCATTTGTTTTGAAATTTCATAAATTATTGAGAGGAACCCAAATATGTATTAAGTATTACTTTAGATATCTCCCTTGTGCTATTTTTGTTCCCTTGAAACAAGATTGCATTTTCATGTTGTCAACAATCCAACTATATATGTATATTTAATCAATAATTTCCAAGCTTAAGGCAACATGGCCCAAAATCATAGCCTTTTTGTGGTTCACCCTACATGGGAAAATCCTAATACTAAACAATATATGAAAGAAAAGATAAATTGACCCAAACATCTATCTCACCTAACAAAAGAGGTTGAATCTACTAGTTATATGTATGTGACTATGCTTCACTACTATGGCGGCAAGTTTCTTAATTAGCCTTGCCATAACATGAAAATTTCAAAAAGAGCGTCAATTATAAAGTGTCTAGCCAAGTGGACAAGAATGATCATTGCAATAGTAATCTCGGTCTTTACACAAAAAATGCTGGCAGGTTTTGTCCCAACATGAAAATTTCAGAAAGAGTGTCAATTATAAAGTGTCTAGCCAAGTGGACAAGAATGATCATTGCAGTAGTAATCTCGGTCTTTACACAAAAAATGCTGGCAGGTTTTGTCCTACAGAATATTTGGAGAAGTGAATAATAGTAGAATGTGTGAAAACTGTTACACCCCGTCTCTTAGTTATCGGGTTATTTTTACCTTGTAAGTAAATATGATGACAAATGTTTATCAGAAATTTAATATGTTCAATAGGAGAATGAAATATTGAAATATGCATTAAGATGGTATTGTTTCTGAAGGAATGATTATGTTTTATATTGATGGAAAATGTGTTGAATGAATATGAATTGCAATATGATTACCTTAATACTTGGATGATGCAAATGATTTATGATGCTAATATATTTCATGAGAACGGCTAACTACTGTACTAAGTTGAATGTAGGAACAGGTTTGAGCCTCTGGAAGAGAGGGGAAGTATCACTCAGGGTCTGGTAACCCTTTATGAGCCTAAATGAGCATACACATACTCACACCCTAGTTGGTCTAGTCGAGTTAGGATAGTTGGGGAATGGTAGGTAACCTTATGTCGGGGTTTGAGTATGTTTTGTATTGGTATGCGGTCTTAGTCTAAATGTTCTTGATTGGGAAAATGTGATTAAGTCTTTATGTCAAGTGAAAGTCCTTTGTGTGCTCATATCCATATATATGTCGATATATGTATAAACGACAACTCATGCATGTGATTACATAATATGTATGGGATATCAATTGTACGTTTATGATGTGTATATGTGTACGTTTCGTGTATATGCTCATCGACGAAAGGAATATATGTATATGAGTTAGATAATAATGCATGTATTTACATATATAAATATATATTTATAAATATATACACATTGACAAAAATATATATATATGTAGTTATATGTATTATATATATATACTTATATAATTACAAATATATTTGAATACCCGAGAATGTTTTTATGTGAATATATATATAATAATGTTGATATTATAATATATATATTATTATATATAATATTGAAAGCATTTTTATTAAGAATACATAGCTCTAATGGGAAGCGCGGGCTTAGTAAAGCCATTCTTTACACATTTAAATATGATATGAAATAAGTTGAAAACCACTTGAATAAGTATTAAGCCAGCATGAAACATTTATAGGCCACGCATAGGCTGTCATAAGGTTGCACATAAACTAGCATTACCTTATCTTTGACCAGCGCATGAGCTAAAGTGCATGAAACCATAGTTTAAACCAACGTATAAGTCTGCAATACTTTGTCTTGGGCTAGCGCTTAGGATGGAAAGCTTATGCAAAGCGCATAAGGATGGAATTTAAATTCTAAGGAGCATATGATAATACATGGCGCAGCCTTTGAAAACATAGTAACCATCGCATAAAGCAATAATAGACCAAGTCAACCAAAGTTTAGAGGGACGTATGGATTTGTAATTGCTATGAATACGTTGCAAAGAGAGATAAATGCAGTTTAAAGCATTAAGGAAATAGTCTACCCGTGCTATTATCATGGGACGCCAACTTATGAAAGTGGCGCCAATCTGGAAGTGTATGGAATGCAAAAGAAGTCTGCAAACTGCACATAAGTCTGATAATAGCCTTGAGACTCAGTCAAAAGTAAACTTGGCAGCAATATGTGAAGGAATTCGATTTAGGAAACTTGTTATTTGAGCTTGCTGTTCATTTGACTCAATAAAAGAGTCTTGCTGTCCCTTATAACAAGTTGACTCAACCATTTAAATGGAGAGGACCATTATGTGTTGCAAACCTATAAGTTAGTTTGATGAGTCATTGCATGGGGATAGAAAGGTGGCAGAAATATTAACTTGTTTGTAGCCTTTGGTTGCTCACAATTTAGTATAAATAGAGGTGCTCATTCTACCAATTGCTACACTTTTCAATCTGATTACCTTGTTGCTATTCTACTGTATTCCTGTGCAAAGTGAGTTGAGAGCTTGAGAGTTAGTGAGTTGTTTATTATTTTGCATTAGTGTCGTTGAGAGATTTGGTAAGAGGCTAGTAGTGGGATTTGGATTGTTCTTGGAGGAAGTTGCAAGCAAGCTTGAGCCATTAAGCTAGGAGGGGGGAATAATCAATTGGAGCTCTAAAACAGGCATGCTGATTTCTACTCCTTTGTTATTGTGTTGGAAAGATTGTCTTTTATGTGTGTTATAATGCTTTGGATAAGCTTGCATGTTCTTGGTTGTTTCTTGCTTTGGTGGAACCTATTTTTTGGGTTATTACTTATATATACCTTATAAGGGAATTTATATGATTGAGTTTCTTTTATACTTTACGTAGCTTATCAATACTACACGCAATTAGTCTATACTACACGTATGTAACATGAAATGTAGGATACATCAATGACTCAAGATAACTTGAATTTGTTAACATATTATGCTAGGTAAACCCTTGTGGTTAATGAGGTTAGCAAATACAACGGTAATAATGGTATGATAAACATGTCATCATCGATAGGAAGTGACGTTATACAAACCATATTGATAATCTATAATTGACTGATCACTTGATCATTACTTTACTTTCAAATGAAACCCTAGGTTGAGAATAACCTACTAGGTTGGGATATTTACTTGATTATTGATTGAAGCACATAGGTTGGAATTAACCTATATAATTGGATTGATCATTTGATTGTTGATTTTACTTTTGATTGAGGTCATTTATTGATGAGATTATAACTTTGATGGGAGTCATTTATTGCTAAAGATTATACTTTTGATTGAGGTCATTTATTGATGAGATTATGCTTTTGATGGGAGTCATTTATTGTTGGGATTACACTCTTGAATGGAGACTTTTATTGTTGAGATTGTACTTATGAAATAGTCATTTAATGTTGTGACGTTATGATTATCCATGTGGTAAATTGGTAAGATAGAGCTGCTTTTAGTTGCTTAGTAGCAATAACTTATAGATCAGTTAATGGGAAGGTTATTCTTGGGGTTAGGATAATCCAAGGGAAAGGGAATAGCCTAGAATAGAATACTAATGGTCGAATACAAATCGAGCAATTGTAGTGGTGAATATAGATGACCCTCACTCAAAGTATTGGGTGTTGAATCTTTGGCCAAAATAATGTAGGTAGCCACTGTCTACACTGCCAATTCACTGCGATCCAAGTACGTACTAAGCTGAGAATATAATAGAAATAGAGGTAGACTTTATGGTAAGCTCTAGATATGTAGGACACATCACTATGCTCAGGAAAGGCTATATGAAGGATGAGGTTACCAAACCAATCTCTTCGTCAAAGGGAGGGCCATCTTACCAAGTTTGGTAGATGTGCGGGGGACCGCATTAAGTCCATGGTTGGTGGAAAAGTGCTTGAGTGATGCTTCTCCTCATGCAATTGGCAGCCAAGATTTGAGAGAAGGATATTCTAGACCATTGGTACTTCTAATTCAAGAAGTCGCCAGTATTGGGGACAACTAGAAAGTATGCACCAAGGAAAGGGGACATCTAGAATGTATGCACCAATGCTAGGACATCTGTAATAGTTTGTATTTCTAGTTCATGTCAACTTGTAGAAGCTATTTATATAATCATGTATCCATCTATTTGGAAATTGTAAATGAGAAATGTTATCTTGAATATATTTATATTATATTATTGAAAAGATTCTTTGAATATGCAAAGGAAAAGTTTGGATAGGTTATGTTTCAAATGGTGCATATATTATGGAAAAGAAAAGAAAATTTTTATTGCTCATTAGATTTGATGCATAAACTATTCACTTGTGGGTAAAACATAGAAAAATTACTAGGTAGAGCAATGGGCATGTTACAAAAACACAGGTACACTCCTCGAGAACCTCATCACTACTATATGGAATCAAATCTGAATAACAGCCTTTCATTACACCCGAAATTCAACCACCAAATTCAAATTGACAAACATGATGGACCTACAAAGGACCCCAAATTGGAACATTCTAAGTTGCTATTTCTTCCAAAGATTGACCATAGAAATTGCAAGAAAATGGGCTTGGCCTAAAGCTGGCTAGTACAAACTAAATTATGTGGTGGGGAAAAAAACCAAGACTAGCAAGCAATGGAGGAATCATCCACCCAAATAAAGGCTAGCATCGGATTTCTTGTAGGCAGTATATTGGCCATCATACCAGCAATATGACATAATACCTTTATATTCATATTGCCCTCTCAAAGTGCATCACTTAGTATTGTATGGAAGGAGATTCAACACTAATCTTGAGCATGATCAAAAACCATGATACTCAACCAACACATCAAAACTCCACTTCAAACCCTAAAAAATCAAGCAATTTGAGAATAGATTGTAGTGTCATTCCATAAATTAAATAAATTTAGTTAACTTCTCTTATTTTCACCATCCCACTTCTCATCATACATCTTTTTTTCTAACCCTCTCCTCCACCTTTCATTATTATTTCCAAAAGCCAGCACTAAAGACATCTCAAAGATGCACATAGTCCTCCCTTTTACCTTTCCCCTCTCCCATGTTTTCCTCAAAGCAGATCACACTAAAGAGTTGTGTTCTGCTTTGCACTCGGCCAATGCTAGCATATGTTACTCCTCTTCTCTATGAGAGTGATCGTCCCTCAACTCTATGCCCTTTTAGGCATTTACTTTTCCACGCATAATATGGATTGGCCTCATAATTATTGAATCCTCAACACATCTTCTTAGAGAGAATATAACAACAAAATCTCTTGCTTGAAAATGAGCAGATTACAATGCAAAATCACCACACTCAGCACTGAATCAAACAGCCTAAAGTCAGTGATCGGAAGACAATTGATCCCAAGTCTAATGACCTCATTTTAGAGGTCAGAACCTACAAGACCTGCTCTAAGATCCATGGCGAACCTCTCTTATTGGAGCCAATTAGAACTTTAAACAACCATAACCTTATAACATTAAAATATAATATTCTCATGAACATAGAGCTAAGATCCATAAACAATCAAAATCATATACCATCAATGAAATGTCCCAAAATAAAATAATTGCAAATTTTATTCAAATCTGAAACATATTTAGCAATTTGATCATAAAATATGTATTCAAAATCTCCACAAAAACTCCCTCACAAGTTGCCATCAAATTCATAAATTTATATTGATTAATCATCACAAGATGTCTCAAAAACCGATCAAATTTTGCACAAATGAATCACAATTTTTATTAAATATTGCATCTATTTATTTTTTCATGAAATGTACAGCCATTGGTCTGGAAAAAATCAAAAAACCTACAGCCGAAGATCTGAGAATTAATTCTGGAAAAGTTCCTTGAAATTATGC
The DNA here is from genome assembly GCA_007258455.2 of Sequoia sempervirens. Lineage (NCBI taxonomy): Eukaryota > Viridiplantae > Streptophyta > Pinopsida > Cupressales > Cupressaceae > Sequoia > Sequoia sempervirens. The sequence continues at coordinate 14,088 of VDFB02150891.1, forward strand.
AACAATTATCAGCCAAAATATGCATCGAACTTGGCAATTTCTGCATCAATCAAAATATATCTTCCCAACACTATAATACCTATTCTGGAGTACTGGCAACAAATCTGAAACAAAATTTGATCTATTTCAACCCAAACCTACAAAACACACAAACTAAAAATTAGCTGAAAACTGCGACTCCATAAAGCCCAAACACAACCTTTGAATGAGATTGCCCTCTTGAATCGAAGGGTTTTCTTCCTCTAACAAAACCAATGGGTTTTCATCACCTGATCTTCTCACCCAAGGGTTTTCATCCTTAGATGCTTGAATGAACAAAGAAGTTCAAACAATTTCATAAAATACATAAATTGGGCCTTGGCAAAAGATGTGAACTGAAGAAATTGCCCAGCTTATATAAAAATTTGGGGCACAAATTCCAATGTCCCAATAAGCCCACTAATATCAAAAAATAATAAAAATATTAAATATCCTCTCTCCACGTAATTTCATTTTTACCATTTCCATAACTTTGAGCTAAAAGTAGAGTGTAACTCCACAATTACACCCTGTTATGCAATAACTCCTAACTGTTACAGAATCTACTAAGTTTAGCCTTGGGAGTTACAAAAGACCTCCTTGTGGAATCCCATGCTCCAAATTGGAGATGTAAAGTATTAATATTTTAATATTTAATAGACCTAGCATTTGGAAGATTTAAATTCTCTCAGGTCCACAATTAAATATCAATTAAATTATTTCCTCTTTGCATACATTAGCCCACAGGAAATAATGGAATGGGCGATTTGTCCACAAAATTAATTAAATTAAAAATGGGACATGACAATCAAACTTGTATACGGTTTGTTCTATATCTAGAATTTTTAATCTGAAACCATTACTTATGATTCAAAGGATGCTCCCATTTTTCTATTTAATTTTGTTGTCCTCTGGCTAAAATTCAAACCTGAGAAGATGTTCCACTAAAAAATGAGTAGGTATATGCTGAAACATTGACCAATGCATTCCATTTCCTAGGCTGCTTCATTTATGAGTTACACACCAAAATCAAAATATTGTGTTCAAATAAGTTTATACATTGTCTATTATAAAAAACAGAGAAAGAAATCTTACAAGGCGAAATGATGGGCAAAGATGAGTTTTTTTCAAATCAATGCAGAAAAATGGCCGCGTTATTTTATCCGTAAGTTCCTTGACAAGGAGAGCCATTTGATTTCTTTGCCGCCCAGAAGGCATTTGATAATCACAATTTTTAGTTTCACTGATTTCGACCTTCACTTCCTTCTTGTAAGATGACAATGTATGCTTCAGTGTCTCTACCTCTTTGACGGAACCACCTGCATTTATACATTTCAGTCCAAAGTTCCAAACAATCAGAAACCTGAACCTGAAGCAATCACATAAAATTGTGATGAAATAACTCAAAAAGAATCCCACACCTGTTTTTAGCATATTTGTATATTCTGTAGGATTAGCAGTTGAAACTGGCATTGATGAACTGGGATAATAAGCTTGGGGAATCTGGTCAATACTTTGATCTTCAGAGCTTAAACTTGTCAGCTTCTTTGCAATAGGACCAACAAAATATGCATAATCTCTTCTACTTACTAAGCCCTAACTTAATAACAGTTTTATTACTAAACTTTTCATGTAAGAGAGCTCTGCATCTTGGATAACAACTCTCACTTTAAGTTAAAAGTTTATCATGTGACAAAGAAAAAGTCTGACTTACATCTTTTCCTTTCTACAGATCTGTCCATCTTGTCATCTGGTACTGTAATGCACGGCAGAGCTGAATTCCTTGTATCTATGCTATCTTCTCCAGTCTTGTCTGTGGTGCCAGTTGGCAGATTGTTTTCAAGAAAAATAGGGATTTGGATATTTTTCATTTTGTCTTTTTCTTCCATTAGAGATTCAATACTTGTCACAGTGAAAGCACGTTGCTTCTCACAACCACTTCGTCCAAATATTTGGACAATAAAATGGGATTTCCCAGCATGCTTAAAAACTAAGAAATCTCCAAACTCTATGCTATGGTCAGATACAAAGCTTTTCCAGCCATGTTCAATAGTCATTACTCTGCCCATGCGACATAATTCTGCAGGCCAAAGTTGTCCACTAGGGCCTTCAAGAATAACATCTGGACCCATCTGATCTTTGATTTGTTCAACGAACTTTGGCGGTATTCTCTGCAACCACAACACAGAGTGAAGATCACTGCTGATCCTAAAGCTTGGAAATTACACTCACTAGAATGATTCCTGACAAATACAACCACGTGTTTCTTGACTCTCATAGTCCAATGCAATAGCTCATTCAATCCATGATGAAATATTCGCTCCCTAAAACCTTCCAAACAGCATGAGAGGTTACAGAATAATGCTTTAAATACAGGATAAACTTATGGTCTGAAAGGAGACCAAGACACAAGGATGTTCTGTTCTAGAATGCTCAAAAAGGAAAGTTCATCGAGGATGATTTAAAACAAATAGATAATGCCATCTTGAAGTTCACATATGGGAGTACAGCTTGGCATAAAGGGTATAAAGAACAAAAATTCAAGTGAAATACATTCCAGCTTAGCAGCAGTAAAGTCAATTTAAATTTCCCTTGTTTAAAATTTGTTATTAATCTTCAGGTCCAAAGATTGGCAATATTGATAATGATGAGAATACATATTATTCAGAATAATTTATGAAATACATTTTAACAGAAGTTGCACATCCACAAACTACATCTGAATGGATATAAAGACTTTTATTAGTGTCCGTGCTGGAAGCATATTTATATAGGTGATCATCAAATAGAAGTTACAGCCTCACAAGTAGTTTCCTAGATGGCCCAATCAGCACTAAACATTCCCCTTAAAACATTATCAGATCCTACATAGGCGCTTTTGCTTTAATAAATGGTCACGTTACCAGTTCATTAGGCCCAAGCCTTGCTACACACATATAACATTGCTGGCCTCTTCTCAGTATTTCCTGCTCTCATCTTCATCAGCTGCATGATTCCTTGAGGGGTCTGACTTTTTTTGATTTGGAGTTTTACTGTTTTAGGTTCCTGGTTAACCCACTTTTTAATTATGCTTCTTTAGTGCTTCACACTTTGTGACTTTTCTATTTTCAAATCTAGAGTACATTTAGCCTCATACTTCTCTCTTAAAAGTTTATAACTATATGTACTCTTTGAGTCCCAATGACCTATCTCTGGGCATTTGTGGACATCCATAAAATTTATTTATTTTTATTTATGCAATTGACCATAAAGAATGCTTTTCAGTGGGAAGTCTCATATAGATACAGTTCCTTTTACATGAGGCCATAACAGATGCAAAGCAACTGCTAAGAAATACCCTAACATAACAGTTTTTATATTAAAATGTTCCTTACATAGTCATTAATGAATTTGCCCATTATTACAAATTACATATTTGGTATCCAACTTTTTATTACCAACTAATTTAGTGAACTCTTTGTTTCATTAACTTACCACTGAGAATTGCATACACAATTTTACTCATTCAATATGGCCAAAACATTTGCTCATGTCCGAATTTATTTGGATGATGAGTACATCATTAGCATCAACAAATATTATGCATGTACATTCCCAAGGTCACAATTTCTTCCTTGTCATGAATTTGATGCAAATGTTATTTTCAATTGCCATACCAAGATGTCCCCAACCCTCCATTGCTGAAAACCTGTATGCAAGAATTTGCTTTCCCTTGACATTGACATGGCCTAGTTCCAACTTCTTTATAATTTCCATGATGCTTTTGAGAAAAAATAAATCCTCCATTTTTGTATTCCAAAGATAGAAACTAAATCCATTCAATTTCATATTGGATGTAAGTGAACCCATGATGGAAATAAGGGAGCTATCAATCAATAGGATTAGCAGAAATCAACACTCCATTATAAAGATCCTAAGATAAAATTTGGCCAATATACTTGGATTAGCTAAAAAATTGAAAGGAATCAGTTCGAGTATCATACAAGAAAAGTGCTTAAAACCCCAAAGGGCGCCTCCCTGCAAAATTTTATCTGTATCCAAAAAAAAAAAATTGGGCCCAAAGCATAAGGTCACCAAAACCTATTGTGCATTGGTCAAACCAGAATCTGATAAAAATATATATTTGTTGATTTTTGTGTAAAGGCTCAGATTTATAGTCTCATACAATTTCATACCAAATGAAGAAATTTGATTCTGGCATGATTCCCAAATTTCAACAAGGTTGGACCAACATTGAATCTGAACCGATTGGACAATTTGATGTACACAATCTTCATTACATTCAAATCAAATGAACATAAAACTATTCGTTTGTGAAGCACAAGCTCAAGCCTAGCTCCAAGCATTCATCATACTTCTCTTGCTAAAAGTAAGCCATCTTTGAACAGGAATGCTCCATGTTTAGAAGTCACAAACCCATGATATTGGTAAAAAGCAAGCAATGAAAAAAGATAATTAGACCTGAGAGATGGCTCTGATATCATGTTACAATAGAACACTCATAGTAAACAGGATAAAACATGTAAAATAAGAGCAAACAAACAAGAAGACAGACAAATAAAATGGATACCAATAGCATTTTAATAACCACCTAATTCTAATGTGTACATGATATAATACATGAATCCAGGATCACTACAATGAGAAACATGCTCTCATCGCATGGACTTTCACATAAGGTATGCAAAAGTACAAGTGTGCAAAATTCGGGGGACTCCAAAACATTGACAAGAATAACTGCAAGCATGCAAGAGTGCATGCATATATATACATGTAATAGATTCCCCAAATGGAGAAAAGGCAGAAAAATCCTCCCATGCAAATAAGGTATACACAATAATCCAAATGTTGACTACTTATACAGTAAGTAAATATTATCACAAATAAAAGTACGTCTTCAAAATCTTAGAGGTCAACTCAACTGACAAGTCCTCTGCCTAATTATAATAATCAAGATCAACATGTGGATCATTCAATGCTTCCATTAAAAACTAATATTATCCATACTACAACTTTATCTCTCCCTCTCAAATCCTATACCAATGATACCCTCTCCCCCCCAGCTAAATACATCATATGAATTCATTTGTGCAGCTACATATTTTATTATTTACATCTTATTACATTTGACATCTACATTTTTACTCTGTGGTGCTATGAGAGCATATTGGATTTTCTGCCAACATGATGATAGGTACCAAAAGTAGAACCCATAATAGGGGCAAGCACTAGCAATTGGTGTACTTTCCATTAAGATAGTAATATATCATCCTCCATACCCATAAGAACTCAATCAGGCATCGGAATTTCTTACTTTTTAGCGATAAGTTGGCCTACAAATCTGTAGAATTATCAACGTTTCCTTCTTCTGAACTGGCCCCACAACTTTGAATACTTCTCTCCGCACTCATTTTGTAATGAACGTGAAGAAAAAGACTTATACAACAAATATAATATCTACCAACAGAAAACAATTTCCTCTTTACAAAATAAATATATTCATGCAATGAACTCCCAAACTTATTCACTGTTTAATGATCTCAGAGGGGCAATCAACAATCTTTTTGAGTTCACACACAATGGATAACATAGGACACATCAAACAGCCAGACTGACATCTCAGATTGACAGTCATCATCACAGCTGTCATATAAACCAAATCGCTACCTAACAGCTACAGTAGGCCAATGGAACCTTTTCCGGATCTTGGAAACATGCAGCATGAATCTAAGGGTTCAACTAAGACCCTATAATTTTTTTCTCACAAAAGATTGATATACACACCTTCCCCCAAATGTAATCAAGGCCAACATTGGCATATGCCTCCTCATAATAGATTTTATACTCTTACATACCATCTAAACCTGTTTTACTTTTCATGCATTTCATACATATTTCAGTAGTGTTCTTTATATCCTAAGTGTAGATCCCTTTAGAAATTCAAATTTCAATTTCCCAAGAATTGAGACTTCAAACTCTTTCGTAAGATTCCAGAGTATTCTAGTTTCAATTGTATAGTTTCCAACCACAGTAGCAACCTTTTAGGCAAAAGATATAACAGAATTGAATAGGAGAGATGTTCCACAGGAATGCATCATGGGTGTCCAGGTGACATATGTCAGAGATGCCCCAGGGACTTAGGGACTTGGAGGGGACATTACCCCTTTACAGAACTGGATAGCCAGATGCATTTTGTGCATTAAAATAGAAAAAAAATGATATTGAATAAGAGAGATGTTCCACAGGAATGCATCCCTGGGGGTCCAGGTGACATATGTCAAAGATGCCCCAGCCCCCAGGGACTTAGGGACTTGGAGGGGACATCATCCCTTTTCAGAACTGGATAGCCTGCTCTATTTTGTGCATAAAAATAGAAAAAAAATTAAATTCTAAGGGAAAAAGATGCTAAAACCCCCTCTAAAGATAAAATGGAAGCATTGCCATTTCAAGATCAGCATATTGCATTTACTCTTTAAAACATTAACTGCTTTTAGTTTTCTTATGTTATTTAGAATTTAAATACGTGTCCCCCCACCATACTTCTGCCATCCCAAAGATTGGCAAAAAAATTGACATCCCTGAAACTGCATCCACTTGTTCTCCCATCTCAGAAACTCGGAGAAACACTGTCCACAGGCGGATGTTCATATAGACTAGACAGATTAGCTTAAGCCATTGCCCTAAGCAATTGAAAACTAAATTTGCAGTAATGTTGAAGATTTTGATGGGTATTGATTACAATAGACAAATTTTTTACAGTCCATGAGATTCAAATGACAAACATCCAGAAAAAACTGTGTCTGAGAGTCAAACAACAGTTCATTGATGCAAAATCAAACACATAGTTTTTCCCGAGGCTTGTCATTTGAGTATTGATTAGTTCAAGTGTTCAACAATCTTGGTTGTACATTGTGAACCTCATAAATTCTTCTTGTGCCACAATTTAAAACAAATCTATCTCTCAAAAATGCTAACTATATCTGGTTAAACTAAAGCAGATACCTGCAAAAAAATTGTTGCTGTAGATCCAAACTTGCACCTACAGGCTGTACAAATTCAAGTAAGATCTTAAAAGCAGTTCTTCAGAATAAAATTCAGCACTCTCGATGTTATCTAAGCAGCATTCTATAAGAGAAAAATCTGTTATGAAAAATTATTAGTTGAATTTTGCAAAACGGCTGTGAGTTTTACATTGGTTAAACAATTGAAAAGTGTCAAAAAAGTTGTTCCCAAGTCATATAAATTTTCTGTATCAGCAGGTAGGGCCCTTTGTTTTCATTAGCATGTTATATTTTTTTATCAGGTACAGCAAAGTTGTACTGATTGAGATAAGATGTATAGAATACAGAAAAGAATCCTGAGGCTTGCAGAGACCATATTATGTGTGTACTGTATGATCAAGTCAATTGCACACATTGGCACGGAAGCAAAGGGCCACAAGCAAAAGTATCTAGCATGCTAACAATACGAACACCCATTGAAGAAGTTGACTGTAAAAATTACTGACTTTAATATATGTTAAAGAGGACCATCCATACTAACACTTTTAACACCCATTCATGAAAGTATATGGACATAGATAAGGGCCATTTAATAGTCAAAGAAAAAACAAGTATATCGCCGTGAAAGCATCCATATAGCTGAGCCTGAAACTATAAAAATTTTAAATTGAAAAACTATATAGCTTCAGATAAGGTACCCATAGCCATTGAATGTGATAGATACCTGCCATATGCAGGAAGCCTTTTTAACAATCTTCCTATCTTTACATATGCACCACTTGAAACTGGAGAATTCTATCCAGTTGTTCCAAGCTCCTGCAGCAGGAATGTATAGCCGTGCCTAGTTGACAAGTATCCATATAAGTAATATCACTCTTGTAGGCACTGATGGATTATATCTGCAGGGCAGTTATCCAATTTGTAGAGGCAAATATGCCTGATATATTATTAAATTAAGAAAAATTTGGTTGGGCTACATTCCTAATATCTTTTATCGACTCACTATATGTATAACATTTTTGGCATTTCTAAGAGTGAGAGTGAACTGGATTAACATATTCTTGAAAAACTCCTCTTAATTTCTTAGGTTATTACAGTCCAACAATTTTTTAAAAACTTGTTAAAAATTATATTTGCCTCCTTAAGATTCTAAAAAACTTCCAAGTCCCTCAAAGACTCCCCTGGACCTTGTCTAGAAATGTGCCAGCACGAAAAAGGAACACCTAGAAGTACCCAACATTTGCTAAAAACTACATTTGAATAGGAAAATAATATGGGGAAAGGGGCAGGGATGGGAACGAAGAGGTAGAGTAAGCCTCACTGTGGAACACATAAGTAATTCTTGTATCCCAGGTGAAGGCAAAGCGGAAATGCTTTGCTTATTCCCGTGTTTGGTCATGAGACCGGGACTCCAAATCACATGACAAGTTCCCCTTAAGACCCTTTAGCATCTCTCGTCCCCATATGACTCTGATGACGGCTTATAAAAAGGTAAAGATAAGTTACTTTCTTAAATCATGACTTAGCCAGAACGGCAACTTGGCATCTGAGATGTGCCTTGTGAGAACAAGATCTTTTCGTATATATGGCTCCCATTAGGTTTGAACTCCATGACGAAGATTGGCAGTAAACCAATCCTTGTTGATAAGCTGAAACTTCCAGTACAGAACACTATATATTAATTTCTCTGTTTTATTTTTGCATTCACACTCTCTGGCATTTTCCTTGTTCAAGTGCATGGAAAGAGAAAAAACAATATCATCTTTATCATTGTTCTTTCTTTACAAAAGGCCATAAGTATTGGTGTCTTAAACATTTTTTGTTCTGTTTCGACTCTTAAAGGTTGCATCTTTCTAACAGAACCTTTATTGGTTCAAGTGGAATTTGACAATCAATTTCAAAAAACTGAGTGAATGGAAAAGCTCTGCTAAGCAAGAAAATGTGGTTCAGGAGCACTAGATCGAAAGGACCAAAAGCCATGTTAGACTTAGGGTCTTTATGTGCCAAGCCTTAGATATTTACTAATTTGGGTATGTAATGCATGAATTGGGCTCGAGTAAATGCCATGTTAGGATCTTTATGTACCCCACTTCAAAGTTTTACTTATTTGGGTATCTAATGCATGGATTGAGTTGCAAGCATGAACCATGTTAGGATCTTTATGTACCCAAATTTACAGTTTAACTAATTTGAGTATGTAATGCATTTTTTGAGCTGTGAGTAAACTCATGTTAGGATCTTTACGTAACCCACATAAATGTTTTACTTATTAGTTATTTGGGTATCTAATGCTTGGATTGACGTGCAAGTATGAACTATGTTAGGATCTTTATGTACCCAAATTTACAGTTTTACTAATTTGAGTATGCAATGCATTATTTGAGCTGTGAGTATAACCCATGTTAGGATTTTTACGCACCCCACTTTATGATTCTACTTATTTGGCACCTAATGCATGGATTGAGCTGCAAGTATAAGCCATGTGAGGATCTTTGTGTAAACAAATTTATAGTTTTGCTAATTCGTGTATGTAATGCATTGTTTGAGCTGTGAGTAAAATCCATGTTAACTTCTCTATGTACCCCCAAACTTCATATTTTTACTAATTTAGGTATGTAATGCATGGATTGAGTTGTTCTTACTTAGGGCCTTTATGCACCCAACTTTATAGTTTTAGGAATTTGGGTAGGCAGTGCATGGATTGAGGAGTAAGCAAGAAAAGCACGTATACATACCAGGCTTTCAGTAAAGTCGTGCAGCATGACCTTGAAGAAGCAGGAGCCAGTGAAATTGGACATACCGTGAGTTCTGTGACATGTTTGGGTACATTTCAGGCATGCAGTATATCTTCCTTTACCTTCTCTTCCCTCGGTTCCTCCCATTTTTATTGTCTATGCATTCAAAGTGAGGAGAGTGAGGGAAGTTATAAACAAAATGAGTACATGCACAAAATGGTACTTTTTCCGTTTGATCGTCGTCGCGCCAGCGCATGTGAGGAGAGCGAACGATATTTCGACAAATCTTCTGGGCAATCGATAAAAATTGTCACGTCTCCAGACTTTGGGGATGTAATGCCATCTTTTTGGTTAAATTTAACTTCATTGTTTTCACGAACGCACGCCGTGCTTATGTAGACGCGATTTTGTAGCTCGGATTTTTCTTTCTACCTTGCTTTTAAAAAAATTCCAAATTATTGGAATTGTACTGCCATGATTGGTTTGCCATGAGAATAAGAACTGCAAAAGACATTAACGGATTTTAGTTTTAGTGTATACGAAAGTATCCACATATTTAACAATCATTAATTACCATATATATTTTATTGGATGGTATTATTTTTATCCAAATAAACATTCCAAAATTACTACTATTGCAACTCATTTTGTTAATTAGTTATTAATAAGTTGGTTTTATTAAAAAATATAATATTAAATTAAATTTTTATTATGTATAATGTTTATATTTTCAATTTAAGAAAGGCCTAAAGAAAAAGGTGGTACAAAAGAAGGAACTAAAGAAATCTAATTCCAAGTCTAGAGGAAGGTCCAAAACCCATAGAAAGAGCAAAGTGAGATGTTTGAATTGTAGTAAGTAGGTTCATGTAAAGAAGGAATGTAAAAGTCAAAAGAACTTTGAGAATTCCTATATTAAAATAATATTTGATGATGATGATGATTTAATTGTTTACATTATTTATATATGCTAGCATTGCTAGTGATGATTTTTTGGTTGATTGATCTAGGTACTTCCTACCACGAATCCTCGTAAGGGGTGGTTTGTGCAATATAGTGCATGTAATGGTGGAGAGGTGTACCTTGGTGACAACAACACCCTTAAGATAGTTGGCTAAGGAAAGGTAAAATTAGTTTTTAGTGATGGGAAAGTGAAAATTCTTATTGATGTGTTACACATTTTAGGACTCAAGTACAAGGAATTTAATTTTTATTTTTAAGATGAATGATATTGCAGCGTTGAAAAATGTACTCCTTTACATTTTCATACTTTGTTTGGGCCCCTCATTTAAATTGAACTTAATTAGGCCTTAATAAGCACTATTTTCCATCTACAAGCCCATTAAATTACATTTTTCAAATGGTAAACTTGACAATAATTAATGCTTAAACATAACAATTTTCCTTGAGCAATATGTGTTCCAAGAATAGGGACCTGGGGGCGAATGGGTCCTCCTTGTTGATAGATGGTCAACGCTCCCTTCAGGATTTGCAACATGGCTTAACTACCTCTCGTGGATCCGTTAACTTTGGTGGTTGTATCAGGCATTAGCAGGTGAATATTTTGGTGCAACAGCAAATGTGGGGCCAACAATTGGTTTTAGAGCCAAAGGTTATGGGTTTGAATCCCCTCGAGTAATGTTGAGGGGGAGATTGTTGGCAGATGGCCAATGCTCCCTTCAGGATTCACAACATGGCTTAATTGCCTCATGTGGATCTATTAACTCTAGCAGTTGTATCGGGCATTAATAGGTCGACCTTTTGGTGCAACGACAACCGTGGGTCCAACACTCCCTAGGCCTTTGAACCTAAATTTAAATTCTATTTTTGGTGGTATTTTAAGGTCCCCAATTCATATTTTGATGTTGGCTTGTGATGTTTAATTTTTGGAAGATTAAGGATACATACCTATAAATACAAGGTTATTTCATCATTTCAAATCCTAGAAGCCTAGCATTTTCAAGAGAGCAAAAAGTATAGCAAAGTTTATGATCAAGAGCATTCAAGAGCAGAATTATCAAGGATTCATTACAACAATCAAGATCTCAAGCATCATGTCAAAGTATTTTGTAATCATGCATGTTTTTCGAGCTAGCATTGTAATGTAGGTTTCAAGATCTAAGTCAAGCATTCAAGTCAAAGATTCAAAGCAAGATTCAAGTATCAAGATCCACATCCATTAAAGCCATCTCATGCAATATTTCAGTCATTCCAAGGTTTATTCAAGGGCTTGTTGAATTCATAGTATTGTTCATTCTTCATTCCTTTCATGCTTTCATTATTTCATTTCAAGGTTTAATTACCAAAACAAGATTTGACCAAGGCAAACCCCCATTCACCCAAAAACAAACCATCTTTCCCTCTTGTATTTGTGTTGCAAATTTTAGGTTGAAGAAGTATTGAAGATCTTTTGAAGTGCAAGATTGGAAAAGTTGTCAAAGTTGTTGCCAAATCACAGAATCTCACCTATAGATATGATTTCTGACTTTTTGAAACTAAAACCTAGATCAAATAGAAGCTACAGACTGGTATTAGAGGCTCCCGAAAGTTTTCTAAAAACCCTAACAAAAGATCCATTCACCCATGGTCAAATGAGTCCTAGTTTACCTCTCAAAACTGCTTTTTAGTGACAAGTACACATCATTTAGAACTTCTCAAATTTGCAGGATTTTTTTTTTAATATTGAGATTTATATTGTTGTTTCAGTTTTGAATAGGCATAATTGAGTTGATTTTCTTTTCTTTTTTTCTCCCAAAAGTGTTGTTCAAGCTAATACCCCTGTCCTCAAACATAAGGAAATCTAAAGATTCCCCAATTGAGTTGAATCACCTAATGGTTGTAAGTCAATTCATTGCGGGGATCTCATTTCCTAATGAAAAAAGGAAGATAGGGCCTAGTATCACCCCATTTATATTGGTGAACTTACATTTAAATCTAATTTTTGAAAAATATGAAACTGCAACCACCTATTTGCAACTAGAATCTTAAAAACAAGTATTAACTCAAAATTTTGTAATTTAATTTTTTAAAACCCTAAAGTGAGACCCATTCACCCATGGGTGAATGGGTCCCTGATCAGGCTCATTTCTAAATTTTTGGGCATTAAAAACCCTCAATCTGCATTTTGTGTTTTTGCATTCAGTTTCCAATTTTTTTGTTTTATGAAATCATTTACATTAAGTTTTGTTAGTCAAATTCAAGTGTATTTCAAAATTACAATTACATTTAAAAGACATCATTTTTAGGTATTTTCATAGCATAATCATAAAGTTGTCTTTTTTAAAATATGGAAATTTATTTTTACACACTTACATTGCACTTTATATTCTAAGGTGTCTGATTGCATTTCACCTATTCTCAATTTTGGGTGCACCTTGGGTTTGTAAAACTTGTATGAGCTTCACAACCTAGTGTCTTATTTCCAATACAATCATGAGACATAGTTCGAGACTCATGTCATCTTGTGATACATCACTCATCATGGATCTTGGGTTTTCCAACTCTTTCACTCATAGTGTTGACACTAGTCAACCCATCATGGATAACACCCCCACCACCTCATTTCCTATGACTTCCTTACCAACAACTAGTGTGAATAATGTTGAATCAGTGGTTGCTAATGTCCCTCAAGAGAGCCTAAGAAAAGTGGATGTAGAATTAGAACATTTACAAAGCTTTGTAAGTTTTGAATACATTGTTGGTATAGTGATTCCTATCATAGATAACATGGGATGAATGCTTGATAATGAACAAGGAATTTAAATATTTTGTAGCCTAGCCTTCATTATTAATCATCACATGAAAAATAATGAGAGTAATTCTATAAAGAATATGGTCAACTTTATTGAATTACAACCTCATAAAGGCCAAATAAATGTCTCTTGAAATTGCTTTCTCACAAAATGACATAATTAAACATGCACTCAATGGTCCACTTTACATAGCTGGAAGAATCAATGACAAGCCTACTAATGGGATATTAATTGATCCTGTTTGTGTAGAGTATGTGATCACCGAGGAATTCTTATTTGTGCATGAGCTTTATCAAGACAACTATGAGCAACCAAAAGCATGGATCAAAACAAATAATGGTTTTGCTTGCCCTATGATAGGTTCAATCACTCTTCCTCTAAAAGTTGGACCGAAATAATTAAATGTCTCATTCTCCATCATCCCGTCGTCGGACCAATTCCATGTGAATCTTGGTTATTCGTGGCTACACTCCATGAATTTCATCCTGTCAGTTGTGCATAAATGCTTAAATTTTCCTTTTGGAAAGGATATCTTTATCGTGCACCATAGTGGCTTTAACCCAGTGTCTTCTCGTGGGAACTTCTCATTGGATTTATTTTGGCTTGAACCTATGGAGCCTATTAAGCCTTATGAGGATTTCTTTTTCAAATCTTATCAAAAGTTCAAAGCTAAGTACATAGCAACATTATCCCTTACCAATATACCTCAACCCATGATTGAGTCTCCCATCATTGATGAAACCATGATTGAACCAAAAGCCCTTCCAAATACCCAAGATAATTCAACCATGAATCCTCCACCTATTTCATATAAGAGACTAAGAGATATAAGTCTCGTTGTGCTTCCTAAAATAAAACAAGTTTACAAAGTTAAAGAGAAAGCGGTTGAACAACCTTCCATGTTTCCTTCAGCTCCTCCCTTACAAGAAGAAAATAAACCCATGGTTGATAAAGCCGCTCCTACACCTTCACTACTTGAAAACCAAACAAAAATAAATTGAAATGCTAGAGAGTGTAGGTGTAGACATCATGCTATTGCTCGTAAGTTACAAGAAAAAGATGAATCAACAACTCAAAATCAAACAACATCTAAAACAATACAAATGATTCTACCCCTTTTCCACAACGTGAAACCTCTACAACACAAGAAGAACAAGCACCTTCGATGGACATTATCATTAGACCTTTTGTTGTGATTAGATGGGATGATGATAATGAGATTGCTAAAATTGATGAGGAAGTGTATAATGAGTTGAATTTATTTTTTTCCTCTTCCATGAGCTTAAATGATAGCAACCATGATGATCCTCCTAAAAAGAGTGATTCACCACGTGTTGAACTTGGTGATGTTCCTAGTACAACACTTGTTATCCGTTTGGCTAGTTATCCACCTTCCACATATGATGAACAAGATTGGGATGTGGATGAACTGCTATAGGTTGACTCATATGTGTCATACTAATCGTGTCTTGTTTTCTTTTTCATGTTCTTTTTATGTGATGGAATTTGCATAATGTGATCCCCCGTATTACTTTGTTTGACATTTCTTTCATGTTCATGATATTCCTCTATTTGTATCTACATTCTCCTATATGTCATAAGCAATAATCTTTTCTCTTGTATTGTGTTTTCCTTTTGGGGATGACGCAAGGTGTTGAGACATTTAGGTCTCTTCCATGTTTTTGATTAACGATAAACAGGTTTTGAAGGGTTCCTAAAACCCTGTACAAAAAGGAACAGTGGCAGCAATGATAGAGCAATAGGCTACCCACCCAAGAAAACCAAAAATAAGATGATTACAAAGACAATAGCACAAAACAAAAGCACACAACAAAAGCAAAAAAATAGAAAAAATGACCATTAGATAAGTTCCTTGAGCATCCTAGCCACTTTTAGGTCCTTAGAAATCATCCTTTCATGCAACTCCATGACATCCTCCACATCCTTCCTAGGCATCGTTTTGCATTTCTTTGTTTTACTCCAAGTGTGAACACTCGGCCCTGCACCCATGTCAGCAGTCTGCCTCTCCTTGTCAACACTCTCCTTCATTTCCTTATTCACCTGATCACAGAAAAGAGATCTACCCATCCATTCTTTTTCCTTCTCGTTGAGGAAAATAAGACCCTTAGTCGAGGCCTCCAACTTCTCCCTACTGATATTGATGATCATGTCCATGTCCAAGTGCAATTACCAGTAGTTCTTTTCCAACAAAGACAACCTCAGACCATAGTATTTTTTTAGGTTGGCCAACTCATCCACCACAAATCCAACACTAAAATTCATCGACTTGGCCAAACCGAAAATGGAGTCCTTCTCCTTGAGACTATGAAGTGTGGAGATATTGCATCGGGCAATTATGTCATGCTTGTTGTGGAGGTCCTACACCTCCTAAACAAGCCACATCAACAAATTGAATGAGATGTATTCCCCTTCTTTAACCATACCCGAGACTTGCACAAAATCCATGGCCCCCCAAAACAAGTCTCTCCCCTAGTGGGAGCTCACGAGGGGATCCTCGTCCAGAAAACCATCGGGATTAATTTTTGACTTACCTTTTCCTTTGGATGCTAATGTAGACTCATCCACATCAATGATGTTATTCACCTTTCCAGCAACATGGGACCCTCCAACACCACCACAACTCGTGTTCAAATTCCCTAAATTCTCCATCTCACCACCCTTAAAACCCTCAGAAACCTCTAGAAGCTTATCTGCCATACCCTTAGAGCACACCGGTTCCTGAACCTTAGCCTTCTTCACACTGCATAGCCCCTCCTCAACATCTTCATCACATACCACCTTTAAATTGCACTTTACTTGCGAGAGAGAGGGTTTATCCTTGCTAGTAGATGGTTTCATCCCACTAGTCGAGGGCGTATAGTCAAGGTCAGTGTTGTAGCCATCAGACCACGCTCCAACTTTGACTCAATTTTCGTCCCCTCACTCTCCATGACCTATTAAACCTAGCATTTCCCACTCCCCTTCCTCTTCTTTTCAATTCATGGGGCAAAGAGCTTTACCAATACAGTTAGCTTTAATGAAATCAACAATAAGCAACATCAACCCCTCATGCAAAAAAGGGTTTCTTGGATTCTTTCTAAAACTCACAATTCCCTCTTCCAGAGAAAGTAATAGGTAGAAGGGGAATGAAATGAGCTTACCATGTCGAAAATGATTCAACATAAAAAAGTGGTGACCATACAAGGTCATGTATCTGCCATCCAGGGTGAAATACCACATTACCACCATAGTCACGTCTTTCTAGATAGGTTTAATCTTAGACCTATTCTAACTGCCACAATCCAACCTCACCATTTTAACTTTCTCCCTATCCTAAAGAAAATTATGACTGGAAAAGCCTGCTAGATTCTTATCTCTATAGAACTTCCTTCAGACAAAATTCTTGTTACCTCTGCTATGAAATCTTCATTAATAATGATATCCCAACCAAACATGCTTAGAACATGGCCATGTTAGGCATCAACAAAGTCTTTGGAGACACTATTCTTAAATCCATGCAACTTCTCTATAAAAGGGGTAATGCATCCCTTCTACAAGATAGCCCATACATCAACATTTTCCTTGAATTCGTCACAGGAAAGTAGTTTCGTTATGCACCTATCCCCACCCATCATTGAAAACTTTGTAGACGTAGAGAAAAACCACAAATAGATGTGAATAAGTAGTAAGGAAAGAGGAAAACAAATAACTAGAAAGCGTGCAAACCTGTCAAGTGCAGTACTAAAGACAATAATGGTAAGGAGGGTCATGCTTCTCTTATTTGAATGCCCACAAATTCCAATGATCTTCACCAGCGCAGAGTGTCTAATCAACCAAATGTCTCTATGATAACCACACAAGCCTTTAGCCAAGGAGACGAAAATCACCAACGAGCTAAGATTTATCATTATTGAGCAAGTTAATTAACTCCAAGGGAAGGACATTATTAGCCTCCCAATGCTCTGCTGACGTAACCCCATGATTCGCCATCCAGTTAGACACCTGATTAGCCCATGAAATTCATGTGATATATAAACTTCATTTAAATCCTGCAACAAAGCCAAGGCATCCAAAATGAAATTTTTAATAGTCCAAGAAGGGGGAGAAACCTTCTTTAGGCAATTAACAATATTAAGGGAATCCCCTTCGATCCATAACTTCAAGATCCCCTTGTCTCTAGCAAACTTTATACTATGTAGGTCTCTTCCATGTTGACCAAAATATTTTCTCTATTTTCACTCTCTATGTGTCATTCTTCCTTGATCCATGAGTTATTTAGGGAATGATGACGTTTTTGAGCTCTATAATATCATTGTAGCAAAGGAAAATGTTGACCATAAATTCGTGGATCCCCTATATATTTAGGATTTTGTTTGGGGGCAACCCTTCTTCATGACATAGCTTCATTTGGAAGCATATGTTTGCATAGGGCTTTCCAAATAAGCTCGCATTTGTTTAGCATTTATCATTCGCTACTTTAAAGTAATTGCTCACAACATGGTGTTTAGAAATTTCCTTAAAGTAGGGGAATACATTGGCATTATCATTATAAATCATGTTGTTTTTATTGTGGTCTTCTTGATTCATGTGATGTGTCTTATTATTGGTGGTGACATTGGGTTTTATGCCCTTCAAGAGTGTGACCTTTTTTAGCATACTACATTCCTCTTAGAGGTGATGCTAACAAATTGCATTCTAAGTTGTGAATCTTTTATCCTTTGAATAGTCCTCTCTTGGAGACATTAGGCACAACGTTCCCTAAGGTGAGACCTCACATGCATTAAGCAAAACCCATTTGAACGTGCTTTATCCTATTTGTATTTTGTTCATAAGTGTTTAGCATAACACACCTTGCTAGTCCTTGTGAAGCACAAAGTTACAACCTTTTCCAAGGCCACCAAGCATAACACAACTTTATTTGCAATGGATCCTTTATGTTTTTCATGGCCACCAAGCATAACACACCTTGCTTTTCAATGGAGCCATCTCTTTTGCTCATAAGTATCTAGCATAACGCAACTTGCTCGCCTTATGAAGTTGGAAGTTCATGTTGTGTGGAACCTTATCAAAGTTATTAAGAGGTATAGCTTTGGTATGGTTAGTGCAATGGGATCCTAATAAGCCTATCATTGGCCACCCTTTCTGGGGCTCACCTAGTGGACAATAGATTTCACTAGCTCGTGTGAGCGTATTTTGTTTGCATAGTAGACAAGTAGTTTCACTTGTAAACATTTTTGGACAAATAGCTAAGGCTTGATCCAAATTGAGTTGGATAAATAGTTGAGGCTTGATCCACCCCTTTTTCTTTTTCTCTTTCTTTAAGTCTTTGGCATTGTATGCTTGTGAGTATCTTGGCTTGTTGCCTCATATCATACATCTTGTGTGTGTTCCTTTGTTCTTATGTTGGTTTGTCATGGGATCTTGATCCTTGGGGCTTGGCCACTTCCTTCATATTTTTCATCCTATCTCACTTAAATTTGTACACTTGGACCCCTCCTGATGCATATTTGTCTACTTTAGTGTGATTTTGTGCTTGCGCTCATCCTCTCACTAAAATGGGGGCTAAATGTGTGTCAAAAAATGTGCTCCTTTACATTTTCACACTTTGTTTGGGCCCCTCATTTAAATTGAGCTTAATTAGGCCTTAATAATTCGCATTTTACAACTACAAGCCCATTAAATTACATTTTTTGAAGGGGAAACCCAACAATAATTAATTCCTAAACATAACACTTTACCTTGAGCAATGCATGTTCCAGGAATAGGGACCTAGGACCCATTCACCCATAGGCGAATGGGTCCTCCCTAGGCATTTGAACCTAAATTTAAATTATGTTTTTGGCAGTATTTTAAGGTCCTCGAATTCATATTTTGATGTTAGCTTGTGATGTTTAATTTCTGGGAAATTAAGGATACATACCTATAAATACAAGCTTATTTCATCATTTCAAATTCTAGAAGCCTAGCATTTTCAA
>VDFB02150892.1:0-20323 GCA_007258455.2 Sequoia sempervirens
TATCTTGGTTTTGGAAGTTCTACGAGTATAGTTCTTGAGAGTTTACAAATCAACCATGACTAAATCCATGAATAAGTATGAAGATCTCCAAGAAATCCATGAAGTTGTTTTGAAAGAAAACAAAGCCCTTTGGAAAGAAATCCACCATTGAATGACAAGGTTGAAGAGTTAATGATAAAGGACACACTTCTAAAAAATCTAGAAGAAGAGAAAGAGGAGCCTACCAAGAAAATTAGAGCAATCTCTTCTCATGGCAATGAAGAAAATGTAGAGAAGACATGCAAAAGCGTCAATGAAACCAATTTATTTTAAAATTTTGGAAACTAATAATTTCACTAGTGAATCTGAAGGACACATGAAGGATGTAGGTTCAATATTGCTTGCAAGGATGGGATATGAAGGAGGAGGGCTTGGTAATTATGACCAAGGAATACTCCAACCCATAGTTACAAGACTCGACTAATCCCGAGGCAGCTAGCACTAGATGGGTCTCAAGGACTCGTGATTGAGGTACCCAACAAGCCACGAGGGGAAGGCTCAGCCACAATAGGTAAAAAGAAAACCAAAAGACTTAAATGACCTCTCACACCCTAAAAGCACATTCATTTCATTTCAAGCACGAGGAGGAAAAAATAGTTTTGGAAAAAAAAACATGCCATTGAAGAAAAAATAACACATATGTTGAGCAAGAAACGATGATTGAAGACCATTTGGGCAGGTTTATTGCAGCCTTTGGTGCATCTAAAGGAACCTATGGAGGAAATGGAAGAGCCTGATTTAGTGTAACCTACCATCGATTTGGAGCAAGTTTAAAGAAATTTTGTATTTTGAATTTATTTATTTTAATTTCCATTGTGTTCTACATTTGTTTTTTATTTTTCTCACTTTAATTTAATAGAAGAAAGAACAAACCCTAGCTAGTTTTTGTAAAAAGAAAATAATTTTATAGCTGCAAACCTTAACTATTTTTAGTTTTCTCTTTTTTCTTAATTTAATTTAATTAGAAATCGTAAATGTTAATTTATTTTTTACTTATATCTTACTGCAGCATACTTTACATTTATAAATTGTTCCAATCACAATGTCAATCCCAATTAGAAAGGATCCTAGTTGGAAACATGCCATCCTTGGGACAAAAAAAGGAAACATAACTTGTGTCCATTGCAAAACAAAAATGCTTGAGGGAGGTATTAATTGGTTGAAGTATCACCTTGCACAAATACCATGTCGAGATGCTACACCATGCCCAATAGCACCTCTTGAAGTTATACAAAAAGTACAAAGCCAATTAGAAACCTTTGGGCAATAAAAAGAATAAATGAAAGCCATTGGTGGAGACCCTTCTTCCATTCCTCCATTTCTTGGATCTTTGAGTAGTAGCAATGACAATGGCAGTGTTAGTATAGGGCTTAGAGTTTGTGGATATTCATCTAATTTAAATTCATATATCAGTCCACACACTACTCCAAGTGCCCAACCATCGCCTACAAGCTTGGGTTGGAATAAAAATAAACATGATGCAACAAGAAACGCAATTGAAACTTCTAGTTCTATTGTAACATTCCATTTTATGCAACCAAATATTTTTTTGTTGTTATAGAATATATAGTTTAATTTTTTTGTCTCTTACATTTTTGCATTTAAGGGTATGTAGAATATTCTGTTTATTTTATTTGTTTTATGTCTCCTTATTAGAAAAACATGATAGATGCCATTACACTTTGTGGGGCAGAATTCAAAGCCCCTAATAATGAGGAGATTAAAGGCTCCATTTTGACTCAAAATATGGCTGATGTTAAAGCTAAAAATTGACGAACAATGTGACATATGAAAAATGAAGAGTTGTACCATTATGATTGATAGTTGGACAAACAGGAGATATTGAACATTGTTGAATTTCCTCATTTATTCCTCAAGTACTTGTACTTCCTAAAATCCATCGATTTAGTGATTAAGATTTCTAATTTCTACTTTATCGAATCACTAATTTTGTTTCTTTCTCGGGGGGAAAAATGTTCTTGAAATCAATTGATACTTCAGAAATCACAAAATATGTTGAATTCCTTTGTGAGGCTTTGGAGGGAGTCTTGGTTGAGGTGGGTGAGAAAAATGTGATGCAAATAATTACAGATAATGTAGTAAATTATATTGTTACAAGTAGACTTCTTGTGTTGCTCATTGCCTTGACCTCATCTTGGAGAATCTTGGCAAGATTCCATGAATCAAAGCATATGTGGAGCATGTTAAAAATACTTGTAAATACATAGTAACATATATAATCATACTTGGGTCCTCAACCTAATGAGAATTGATGAACAAGGAGGAATTGGCTCACAACAAAATTTCTCACATTGCAATCCTTGTTTCGGTCAAAGGCCACTTTGAGGCACATGTTTATGAGTGAGGACTAGTTTACATCATCATATGTTATGACCAATACAAGGGTTGACATGGTTGATTGGATTTTTGATGAGCACAATTTCTAGCTTCCGCCCAAGGAGATCATAGAGGTAAATTTTCATTATATTTTTGTTCATTTTTGTTAATATTTCCATTTCATTTACTTATTTTTGTTCACACTCACTTATGTTAATGTTTCACAACAATTGCAATTCACAAAATCTTTATTTGTTCTCCTATGAGTTGCTAATGGAGAGAAGCCAACAATGGGCTACATATGTGAAGGCATGGATAGAACGAAGGATAGAACGAAGGAGGCCATTAGATTCATTTATGTTGGGGTTGAGGATTAGTATCATCCCATATGGCATCTTCAACTTCACAAGCCCTTAGATGCAATTGCCTATTTCCTCGATCCAACATTCCAATTTCACCCAAATTTCATGGTTGATGAGGAGGTCCTCGGGTTGGAGCACAAACAATCACTGAGATTGAGATCTTCAAATTTGCACAAGGAAAACTCTTTGCATGAGAGATATGCAAGACAACTTGGATGACATTGCAACCAAGTTCGAAAGAAGACTACCTTATGAAGAACTTACACAGGGAAACATGGAGATTGGAGAAAATTAGTAGAGTCCTTCATTGTGCATAGATCAAGTAAAATTTAAGGAAAATATAGAACAGATTGTTGATAGTGCCACAAGACTATACAACACAAAACAACAAAGCAGTTGTGTCAACATCCACAAAAAGGACATAAGCTGAAACTCTACAAAACAATGATATTACAATTTGCAATAAGCTTCCAAAGAAAGAGAAGAAAAGTCAAGAAGAAAAGAGTTGCAAGATCCCACTTCAAGAGAAGAAGACATGAGAATATTTCATTCCACCTACTTAACCAATAGCCAAGCATATGGAGTTAATAGAGCAAGTGGATAAGAATTCCATCTTCTGTTCAAATTGCAAAAGGAATGGATATAAAGCACAAGATTGCAAATTCCAAGTTTCGTGCATAGTTTGTGGAAGAGATAAACACTGTGGTTTTATGTGCAAAATGAACAACAACACTGAGGAGCATAGATCTCATAACATGGATGAGCAAACGAGAAGCCACTCACCTAAGTCAAGGCAAGAGAAGGTCAAAGGCACACTATAATGTCCTGGACCAAAACGATAATGCAAATCTAATTCTTAACCTTCCAAAAACACTTACTAGTTGAATAACAACAGTATCAGGTCCTCTTATTTAATCAGATCTTAGACAAGTCAAATTTAAATTACATTATACATCAACAATTTCATTACACTGTGATCAACAATGGCAACACAACACTTGATCTTCTTATTATAATAAACAGCAAATACAAATGTTATTCCCGCTCTCTTTTTTATTACAATAATGACTATATACATTCAAATGATTCTGCAACGACAGCAATTCATGCCAACTGGGATCAATACGATGTGGCTAGAGTCTATGTCCAATGAAGCTCAAATGCGAACTATGTATGAGATCGCCCTTCGAAATCACTAGGTTTTTTTCGAAGGACTTCCACGCTCGAACACAAGTGCTTAAAAACTGGTTTTGAAAGGAATTTGGTTAAGTGTAGATGATGATCCTGAATAAAAACATTTGCTCTTTTATATCCTCCACAAACAAAATGTGTTGACCGTATACAAGACTCAAACTATAGGATGAGGCATCACAAGTGAAGTAATAGGCATGTTGGTTAGTGAAATTCTAAAATTTTGACAAGAAGGGAATAGTGGAGTTGGAAGAAAAAGCATACTCAAGAATGAAAAACACACAACAAACAAAAAACAAGGATGACACAAGTACAGACCTAATATGTGCAAACTTAGATTGACTAGAAAGAAGACATGACAAGTCTGCCCCACTTAAAATTGCTTGTTCTCAAGCAATTGTAGGTTTGGGTGTGAGCCTTCCACATTGAATCCTCCACCATAAGGTCTTTCTATCAAATCTAGTACTCCTAGGTGCTCTTTTTTCTCAACTTCATCTCCCATACATCGATGATTGCTTTGAGAATCAAAACTAGTCTATCATCTTTACCAATCAAAGGTAACTCATCCAAGGGTTCTATATATTTGCCTAGTGCTTTTTTGAGGAAAGACATGTGAAAAACATCGTGTATCTTGCTTTTTTTTGACAAATTCAAGTCATAGGCCACTTCCCCAATCCTTCTCTGAATTCTATAAGGCCCATAGAAATGCAATTTGAGTATTTCCATCACACTTACCTTCAAGGAAAATTGTTTGCATAGGTACAATCTCACAAATACGATGTCTCTTATCTCAAATGTTCTATCCATCCTATGACGATCGACATACATCTTCTATTGGTTTTGAGCTTGCTAGAGATTATTCTTGAGTGACTTCAAAATGTCTTAACTTTGTTTGATCACATCACTTGCTCTTGATACCCTGCTATCTAGCTAAATGAGATATATGAAGCTTTGAGCTTCATAGTCATACAAGGCCATGAACGGCATCATCTTGATTGACATGTGGTAGATGGTGTTGTAATAGTGCTCCCCAAAGTGGAGTCACTTGATCCAAGTCTTCTACCAATCAACAACATAATATCTCAAATAGCCTTCTATTGATCAACTTACTTGGGCCTAGATCTCACCTTTTAGAAAAAGTCTCCAAGAAATTTGATTTGTAGCTTGAAAGCAAATTTAGTGGAAACCCTAATTTTGAAATAGCTTCCTTAGATCTACTCCAAATGAACTCAAATTTGTACTGCAACAACTTCAATATGGACATAAAAAGCTCTTTGCAAGAAAAAAAAATCACCTAAGAGAGATAAGTACTTCCCAATTTGACCTCTTGAGCCAAAAAAAAACCTTAATTGTTGCCCTTCAAATGCCAAGATCATTCTCTAATACCACGTGTAATGAAATAACTTGCACAAGAGAAGAATATAATAGGTAATATGTTGCAAATACTTGAGAATAATAAACTCCTTCAAAGGGGCAAACCTCCAAAAGTCTCCAAAAACAAAATTCGCAATGTAATGATAATAACTAACCTATACCTCTTATGTATACCATACTTATGCCTTGGATACCACTAAAGCCAACTTAACTACCTATTTAAGACTATATTAACAATTATATACTTAATTAAGAGTTAAGGTAGCCAAAGGTGGAATACTTATAACAATATGCACACTAGGGTCAAGGGTATAGCACCACAAATATTTTGACTTTGCTATGGTTGATTGTTGCCAATGTGTTCAATTCTCATTGATCCATAGCTCAACGAAAAAAGGTAAGGGATCCTTATATATGCTTCTCTTGTCTTGCCCATGGTCATTGATCATATTTTTATCAACATGGCCAAATTGATTGTGATTGAACTTTAATGCAATGCAACAATGGTTCAAACAAGAATGTGGTGGACCATTTAGCATTGTTGGCCAAATCTATTGGTCAAAAGGACAAATGTGCAAAATTTTAAGAATCCACCCCTACGACAATGGATGACAAATTGCCACATGGTTTGAGGTGGCATACTTGGTGGATTCAATACATGATAGTGTTTTTGCAACTAAAGTGAAAGATGTGCAGCTTTGCTTTGGGGAATGAATGAAAAGGAGGATTTGGCACTAGAGGTTGATGCTCCTTGGCCAAAAGACCAATATATGAGTGCTTTGTGCAAGTCTTCCTAAGGCTTTATTTTTCAACAACGAACCTAATACTATTGCGTGGTCTTAGGTGGCATGTTTGATCACTATGTTTGTTACGTTCAAGTGCCAGAAGAGTCTGAGCTTAGGACTCAAGAGTCTAAGCCTAGGACTCGAGAGTCTTGGAGCAAGACTCAGCCATGTACTCTCAAAGACTTGACTAAACTCAATGCAAGAGTCTGATCGACTCGAGAGTTTGGCAAGTCTTGCAGAGTACTCGCAAAGTCTTCAAACTATGGATTAAACCGTCGATCTGAAATAAAACTTGAATAAGTAATATACAAATCAACAAAACATATGAACACTAGATATATGTGGAGAAACCCTTGCAAAGAAAAACTCCACCACCAAAGAGGCCCAAGCTTGTATTGTTCTCAAACAATGGAGTACAACAATACAATCTGCTTATCCATCTAACGAACAATAATGTAGTAACATTAAAATTAATGTCATGTCCCTTTTTTCAGAATTAAATCCATCAAAAGAACCCATAGCCTATTTCTTCATCTCTCATACGTTAAGTGTTGATGAAGATGTTACTTACACATGTTGGCGTAAAAACTAACACCTCTGGAGTGCAGGTTTGTACGGACAGCTATGCACACTGCGTAATGAGTGCTCTTCAAATTAGGAGGGGAAGCTCCCTCGTAGTGCTGGAATGCGTGGAAAAGAAAAGTAATCTAAGTCCTATCTTTTTGTTCTCACCGGAGGCACAAGGTTAAGAAACCAAGAACGCTGGTGTACTAAGGATTTTCTTGGTTTCGCATCATTAATTACAACTAAGCTAATCCACTTAAAATCTATCCATTTTCCTCAAGAAAACTGAGCATGAGGAATGGATAAGGATGACTATCCGACGATAAACAAGGTAGATTCTCAATCCTACAAGTAAGGTGGCACATCTATCACCAATCTAAACAAGTTTTATTGGAAACAACAATATACCATAAACCTAATAATAGATTCTCAACTTGAAGGCAAGGTGGCACGACTATCAGCTCAATCCTAATAAGTTTATTGTTCACAACAACACACGATAACCAAGTGCAGATTCTCTACTTTAAGGCAAGGTGGCACAACTATCATCTCAATCTGAACAAGTTTATTGAACACAAAACAGATTTTATCTAAGGAAAGAATTCACCATTATAATTGCATGAAACCCTATGTGGCATAACAATTCATTGTAATAGTAAAAACGCATGAACAGATACAAAACGAGCAATATTGAGGGCAAGGTAGGCACAGCATATATTTCTCTCTCGTGCAAAAGTTATGCATAAAATGAGCAAAAGCCTATTTTATAGACATCAAAAGGTGTAGGGAACCCTAAAATCACCTTTGAGTCAATCCTCAGCCTTGCAATGCATGCAAGATTTATTGCTAAGCCCTAATAAAGCAAACTATACAGTTAACTGGAAAACTACCATCAGTTAACCGAAACATCTAATCTAAAAATGGACAATTGTGCAAGCATGCACGTCCTTATTGAAAGCATGTTAACTAGAACACTACCATCAGTTAACGTAAACCCTAAATAAAACTCCAAGTGAATAAAGTTGATCTCAGAATAGATATGCATGAGATAGGACAGCGAGTTAACTTGAGAAGATAACGCCAAGTTTAACTCCTGTGTATAATGTCTATTCTGAGAGGTGGGAACTAAAGTCTACTGGTTGTGATCTCGAGCAACCAATCCCTCAACGAGATTGTTAACTGCATCAACATCTGAATGTCAGCAACTTGAGCAATCTTGGCAATCTTTGCACACTCAAACTAGCATTTCACTAACTGGTAACTTTGGCGACTCCGTAACTGAAGTGATGGCCACTATCTCTTCTGCAGCTTGACGTCTCTAACGCTTTTGCATGAAAGAGTGTTGCATGACGAGACTACGAAGTTTGACTGTGCACACTTTGGTTGTGAGAAATGCAAACGAACTTCCTACACATGCAAAATTCCAACAGTATCAACCCTCTAAACCCGCTTTGGAAGACAATCGGCCATACGAGGCATGCAACCATATGGATTTGAGTGACTACGCCTGTCAACCCTTTGAATGCACTTGATACAAATCGGTCTCAGCTTTTTTGATGAAGTCATGAATTAAGACCGATTTGGTCTTGAATTCAGTCTGTGTGAACTACACTCTGAAAAACTCGCCTGTTGACTGTGAACACGGCTATATTCTGACAACTTTTCTGGAAAACTAAAAATAACCTGTTGAGGCTAAAAATAGCCTATCGAAGCGCAATTTTCACAGAAAAATCTGAGATATGGGTTTTGTCCAGAAAAAGATTCTAAGACAACCTAGAACATCAAAAATGCGAAAATCTGACTTCTACTCGACCATGCAAGGAAATTTCAGTTGAGAAAATTAGAAACTCGAGAACTAATGCTCTGGAGTAAATTTTCATGAAAAATTCTGGCACATGGGTTTTCTCGAGGAGGCTATTCTGAATAGACCCAAATGATTTGTTTTGCCAAAATTTTCCAATTCTTCAAACATGCGAAAGAATTTAAGACGAGAAATAGAAGAATTTGAGAAGAAGAAAGATGTTTTTTTTATGTTTTCTTCTGCCAAAATCGCCACTCTGCCTTGAAATTTGCTGATAATTTTGACTTGTACCTGCAAAGAAAGTGTTTTGATGTCTTCACCAATGATTGCTGATGAGAAATTCGCCCAACTCTGAAGGAAATTCGCCTTTGCTCTGAAGAATTATGAATTTGCTCAAGCTGTGTGAATGAAATACGACGCCATTCTTGAATTAATAGAGTAAATTCGCACCTCAAAGGTGACTGCAAGACTAAAAACCCTCGACTGAAATAGAAGGCTTCTGATTGGACCCCCTTCTAATTTGAACTGAGACTATCTTGAAGTTCGAAACTTAAATAATAATAAAATATTCATTATGCAATAGCACAAAGAGGTGTCAATTTTAGAAAATCGCCATTTAATGCTAAAATATGCAAAACTAAATATTAAATATTATTTAACATCAGTTGACAACCCAAGTAAAGCACTTGGATTCACCGGCAAACTTCACTGATTTCAAAAAGTTCTCATTTGACCTCATAGGCGTCCATTTGCTCAAGATATTACGTTTTTCGCTAACTTCCTACTTTGTAGCTGACTACAAAGTTACAATTGGCCATATTCAACACTGATTTCTAGGTGACCAAGTGATGCTGAGACTAAGCAAGTGTATTCATCGCGAAGCCTGCAGAGCAAGGAAGAAATGTTTGTTGGGAGTCATCACTGCAAAATCCATCATTTAACACCTCAAAGAATTGGGCGCCCTTGATTAAATTGATTTTCAGGTACCAGACTTAAACGTTTCTCCATACTGCCATCTGACGCTTCAAACGGCTGCTGACAACGAACGGTGAACCCTACTGACAAGCAAACAGGCTCACTGCATGCCTGGAGTATTCTGCATCCAACAATTGTATATAAGACATCTGAAAGTTGTGATGAGGATCTGAAAAACAAAAGTGCGCTTGGGCTTCAGGCACACCGGGGCTGTTTTGACAAAAGTTGAACTTTCATCCAAGTACCCTACTTTGTCCTCCGACACCAAGAGCTGGAATGCCCCGATTCGTGCACCGACTGTCTCTTTGCATAGCCAGGAGCATTGAAAAGAGATGTCTCTGGAGGTGATGAAGCGAGAAAACTGCTTCTAAGATGTAAGAGACCAGGTGTCTCTAAACCCAAACCTCTGACTAAGAATACTGATTTTTGTTTGTTTTGTATCTTTTGATGGGTTTTTGCAATAAATGATAAATTGCGATTTTGCAAGGAAATGCTTGAAAAATTAAATAAAAATACTAGATGCGTAAATCTACAGAATACAACTCAAATTCCAATGCTAGATGATTTATTGACCTTCCAGAATGAATACAACTGCTAGTTTCAGACATATGAATAAAAAACAGACTATTTATTAAAGAACCTGGAGAGGCTTGCAGTCGCCTGTGAGAAAGCCCAAAATGGTACGGCTGAATAAGATAAACAATCCTCTGACCCTGAAATTAATGCTGAAGCTCCAAAAACCCTAGGCGCTCAAGATCCAATAAGCAGAAGCTGAGAAAGGAAGGCGTATTCTCCTGTGAAGAAAAGTACGGCCTTGCTGGTACAGAAGTACGGCCCCAGCCAGCAGCATTAAATATGGTACGGCCTCAAGAATAAAGTGCCAGAACTCTGTGCAATGATCTCTGATAGGTCGCCACAAGTAACTGATAAATAATCTCTGTAAGTTCTTCCTGAATCGATCCAATAAGCTCAACTGCAACCTCTGTATGAAGTCACCAAGTTTGACAATCTTCAACTGGTATTTCACAGTCTCAGTGTGCCAGATCTTGAAGAGGGAACGTTCTCCAAAATCAATGTCTGCAGAAACCCTTGTTTTGCAAACCCCAATGTTCAGAGAGGAAAATAAGACAAATTGAATAATCATAACATAAGAGTTTGATTTGTCCTTGAGAGAATATATATGTCCTCAAAAATGCAACTTTCCTCATTAATTCATAAAAATGCATTTAATAATAAATATTCGCCCTTTTAATACTTTGGCTAATATTTATTTAAATGGCGTCCTTTTAATTTAATGAATATTAAACTCATTAAATATTAATTTTTCCTCTTTCCTTATAAAGTATTAAAAATACTTTATAATTAGCCATTTAAATATTAACTTTAATATTTCATTAAAATGACTTTATATTATAAAGTCAAATTAATTATTCCGTCAATTATTATTAAATGCTTCTGATAACCCCCGTTTGCTCAACCAAACATCAAACCGGGTCGATACTGAGCTGATCAGCTAAACCAGGTGCCCCACCCAAAATAGCAGCTTCCGCCTGCTGACTTACTATAAATAGTAAGTATCTAAAAAACCTCTCTGAAAGAGTCTGCGAAGGCCAAACCTGAAACAACTGAAGGAGTAATGTTCCCGAACACCAGATAACTGCCTCAAATGATCCTCTACACACATCTGTCAGCCTACGAGGATCAGAATGATAGGCTAACCACAAATCCAGCTGAACTGACTAGGAAGGGGACATCACATAAGACCTCAAAAATACAAGTGCGTTTTTAATTTAAAATATACGCTCCATACTTGGCCATTTTCCGGATGTCTTCACTTTTGAGTATTTCACCAAAGACCTCGCACGTACGAGCGTTTGCCAAATCTCGGAGGCTGACGGCTGGGCTCGTTGGATAGCTGGAGTAATTATGCTCAAGTCTTGTGAAGACTTTGAACGTCAATAACCTCATTTGACAGGCCTAAAGGCTAGGCGCCCCTGGCCTACAGAAGTACAATGAAAATTTTATGCCAGTCCGCCCGTGAAATTACGTGCCTGGAAAAATCTCTGCCACGATCTCTCAGAATGTCGAATTAACAGGCAACTTGGTGCATCGCGAAGGTGAACTAGAGTAGCACTGATGTCAGGAAGACCTTATCAGCAAACTCTGCCATCTCAAGGGTCATTTTGAAAGGCGCCCCTGAGCTACAGGGACACCGGAAATGCCATGTGAGGAAGTTCTGTTATGTGAAGTCACTCCATAAGGTCATCTTTTGACGTCGACTACCGGAGCTCTGGGACTCGGATGATTGCGTTTGATAGCTCGTCGGACAGGCAGACTAGTCGTGAAGAGATTGACTATATCAATCATCAGGAATATTAAGATTTAACCCCCTTTAAAGAGGTGCGCCCTTAAGTTACAGGGGCACAAAAGCTGGAAAAAGACAAGCTTCTGCAAACTGCAACTTTGAAATCTTCAACTTCTGTCACCAGTTACCGGAGTTACGAGTCTCGGATAGTCTTGCAGGATAGCTCATCGGATAGGCAAACTAATTCTAAAGAGATTGACTGTATGCTTGAGCATTTATCACAAAATTTAGGCCTTCAAAAAGAAGGGCGCCCCTAGGCTACA
Organism: Sequoia sempervirens; assembly: GCA_007258455.2. Classification (NCBI taxonomy): domain Eukaryota; kingdom Viridiplantae; phylum Streptophyta; class Pinopsida; order Cupressales; family Cupressaceae; genus Sequoia; species Sequoia sempervirens. The sequence continues at coordinate 12,057 of VDFB02150892.1, forward strand.
GGGGCGCAATTCTGCTTTTCCTTGAGAAATCTTCAAAAATTGACCACTGAAAACTTCGTCTTGATCACTGAAATGACCATTCAAAGGTATAATTATCGTCGTGAAACGCTCCTCCATCGTGAAATACTTCATTCTGAGTCTCTGATTCAGGTTCTGATCAATGGATACTGCCTTTGACTGACAAAACATTAACAAAATTCCATGCTTGATATTGCCCAAAAACTGTATTTGACATCATTTTAGGCTTTTAGCAAGGTTTAGACTATTTTAAGCAAAATGCCTTGATGAAGCAAAAAATTTGGTTTGGGTACAACAACACAACATAAAGGCAGGTTTTTCGAACAATAGAACCTATCTATCTTGAAAGAGTCACTAATTCAGTTAGGAATCAATTATCCCAAGGCTCGAGAATGTCTTGACTCACTAGGTTCTGATGCAAGAGCATCCATGGATGGTTGCCAATCTTGCATCAAACAAAAAAAATTCAAATTTGAAATTTTCATTTGCATTTCATGATAGGAGGTTAATTTCATGTTAGGATGCTAATTTTAATGAGTTGAGCATAATTATATTTAATTAAATGAAAATTATTTTTGTTATGAAAATTAGAAAGTGGAGATAGTGGAGGTGTAGTTGCATTTTTGGAAAAAATCAGAAAAAGCAAACTTGGGCGTTGGGTTTGTGAGAGTTACAAAATGACATGAAAAATTTATTGATTTTTCTATGATTGAAACCACTAATTCTCAAGAGGAGGTCATGATTTTTCCAAATGGAAGGGAAAATTTGATTTTTGGATTTTTGGAGAGGGTTTTGTTGCATGTTTTGGATTCATTTTGTTTGCTGCAAGTTTGGAGAAGGAGAGAGCTTGGCGTGGTTTTTTTTTAGGGGTTTTGGAAGGATTTTTGTTGCAGGTTGAAATGGTTTTTGCAGCCATGAAGGATAGAAGACACCATTGTTGAAAGTTGAAGAGCTGCAGTGTTGACGTGGTTTTTGAGACCGCACCAACACAGAATAAAGTCTCCCAACGGACGCTCTATCCTCTCTTGAACAAAATATTCAACATGCTAAGATTGCGAGTAAGATCATGCTTTCAACTCCAAGGTTCCTTAAGTGCGAATAGGCTCAGTTTGGCTCGATGTGATATTGCTGGTATGTCAAGGGGACTTACACAATTGTTCGACGACTAACAACAAACAGTAGACTAAGGGCTTTCGTGCAATTCGAATGATTTGGCAGGTGAGCGCGGGATTCCTAATACTAATCGGAAATGAACTGAATTTAAAAGGGTGTAGGGCCTAAGAAGTTTATGTTCTATTCTAAATGCAGGATATATGGAGCTTCGTTTCAATAGACTTCAACCGGATTTCACCTAGCCTCCGTCGGACAGCCTCAGCAAAATCGGTGCAATCTTCAAGGGAAATAGCAAAAGATGTTCAAGTTATGACTTAACATACATACACCGTCAGAACAATGCATATAAGTATGTAAACCACAACCGAAGTTAAACTCAATGTAATGTCCAGTTGACCACACAAGGCGAACTTATCATCAACAAGCCGCTAGTGGTATGGAATAAAGCGAAGCTATCTCAATAAAACGCCACACACCAAAATAAGCTACTTTGCATGAATTTAAGCTACTTGGATACGAAAGGAAGAAGAAACCTTGCTAGCATTTCATGACAAGACGAATTCCATCATCAATGAAAAGATCTATTATCATAAAATGTGTTACACAACAATCTCTTCAAAAGTTTTCAAAGGGAAAACTTTCTCTCTTCTCCAAATTATGCAAACATGCTCTACAATGCTACACTATCTAGCTCTAATGCTCTACTACTCCAATGTCTACTCTGATTCTAACTTTCTAATCTTCTAATGCCTTACAAATGAGGGGGACTCCCCCTTTTATAGCTAGCCAAGTCCCAAAAGACGGCTAGGGTTACAATCAATAGAGTGGCCAGAATCGTGCCACCTCAGCCCTAAATAATATTGCCCTAAAACCCGCCACAGAGGAGAGTGGGGTAATAAATGCGCCATAATGTCCACCATCATCCTTCTAGAAGATTCCACTTGTAGACGCGTTCACACTGTTCTCGATCTTCTTTCTTGGCGTTGTTCTTTGATTTCTTCCACTTGAGGGTCTTCATTCTTCTTTTCATCTTGAGCCTTGAAAATGTTTCTTCAACACTTAGCCATTTTCTTGCAAATTTTCCTCCTTCGAGATTGTAACTCACCTTCATCGTGCTTCCACTTCAAGTCATCGTGCTCGGCCTCGACGTTTCTCCTGCAAAACAAGCAAGGAGAGGGGTATTAGAATACTTCATGATATAAACTTAACTCACTTACCTGATTTTCATGCTCCAACTTTCAAGCGCTCATCGCCAACTTTGTGTTCAAGTTCATGCCTTAGACAAATTTCCATCCTTGAGAACTTCATTTCACCTGCTGGAGCTCCGTCAACCTTGATTTTATCCACCTCCGGCTTAAGTAAACTATCTTCACGAAGGATTGAAGCAAATCCACCTAGGCAGTTTCTTTCAAATTCACCGTCTGGAGAATTTCACCTTGAAAACATGTTTTCTTCACATTTGCCTTAGAAAATTTTAAAATTTCCCTTAGGAAATTCATCAACTTGGCGCCCACTTAAAATCTTCATCCCAAAATTCTCGACAAGCTGTGGAAGACCTTAAAATCATCTCCTCATCGATAATCTTCGATACCCAGAAGAAAATTTTCCCCAAAACGCGTCGAATTCATGGGTGCCCAACGAACGGGTTCATTTTATTTCTCTGAATTTTGAACCTTAGAAAATATTCTTTCATCAAATTTATTCTCGTTCTTCGATCCCCTCTGAGAATTTTGCTCTGACTTGGAAAAATTTTATCGATCCTGCGGAGCTGGCATTCACTGACTTCACCACCGGCAACTATGCTCACGCTTCAGGAAAATTCTATCACTTCTCCAGACTTAGGCATTTTTCCCAAGGAAGAAAATATTTTGCCTTAGAAAAATTTTGAATCACTTAGTCATTTTGAAATTTGCCTTAGAAAATTTTAACTCAACTTGCTTAGAAAGTTTCTTGAAGGCGCATCACACTTAATTTATTTTTTGTCTGGCAATTTCAACGCCTAGGCAATTTGCTTCTCCTCACATTTTACTTCACCCTTGGAAAAATTCTTACTTGAAGTTCCAACGCCTTAGTAATTTTTATCTCACCATCATACTTATATTTTATAGCACACTATGCATGGCGCACATCACACTTGAAGGTGAACATTGTCAAACACCTAGCAATCTTTACTTTCCACGTCTTGTATTTTATTCCCCCCCCTGAAAAACATTTAAAATTTCCACGCCAAATATATTTATTCATCTTTACCTTGAGCGCACCCTACATCTCGACTTGAATCTTTTTACATTTCAACGCCATAGTTGCTTTATCCTTTCCATTTCACCCTGTTTACCGTTATTCACTCCACACTTTACTTTTTCATGGCGCATATGTGGTGGGGTCAAGAAAAATTTAAAACTTTTGTCTTCATATGATCTGTTTTGGGCGCATTTCTCATAAGCTGAAGGATGAACTTTTGTTTACTTCTTGGCCTCTTAGCCTTATGGGCGCATTTCACATAGTGAGGCGGATGAAAATTTTCACTTAGAATATTTTAGCAACTCCTCCTAACTTGGGCGCATTTCATACTTGGAGGAGGATAAACTTTAAACGCCACCCTTGAATTTATCATTACATGGCTTTCAACGCCTTTGTCTTCTTCCAAATTTGCATGGATACCTTTGTCCTTTTCCTCCTTGCATGAATTCGAACTTTGCATGAGTGTTTTGTCTTTACATGCCCTTACTTGGGCGCATTCAAAGGAGAGAGGAGAATGTTGACCAGCTTGGCTACGCCTTAATCACATTTTTGTCTTGACATGCCCTCATTTGGGCGCATTTCATGTGTGCTGAAGGATAAACGTTTCAACGCCACCTTTGACCACCTTGGACTCCTTGTTTAGCTTGGGCGCATTTAGCATGGGGTAAAGGATGAATTTATAACGCCATTGACTTGCCTTTGCATCATGGGCGCATATGAGGATAGGAGGAGGATGGGCGCATTTTGCTAGGCCTGCAGGATAAAAAGTGTTGACTTTTCTTTGACTTTCTTCAAACTTGGCGAATTTAGGCCTGTGTACTGGACGAACTTCAAACTTGGAATTTTTTATGCCTCCTCACTAGCTGGCGCATTTTGCCATAGCAACTGGATGAAACTTCAGAATTAGACAAATTTCTTCGTTTTTCGCCAGCTTAAGTGCCCTGCTATTTATAGTAAGTTTCTTGATTTTCTTACTTCGGAAGCTCAGATTGCCATGAAATTTTAAACACCGGATCCTCGCGACTTTGATATCCTGTCAATACTGCCATTCTGAGCTGACTTACTAAAAATAGCACATTTTGGGAAGTGTTTTGCTATTTATAGTAACCTCTCGTTTCTGGTACTTCCACAGCTCAGATCGACTTGAAATTTTAATGAGGCGCTCCTCACCACGTGACCTTACTGCTGACAATGACGCATGCACTGGATTTACTATTTTTAGCATGTTTCCAATCTGACTTACTATAAATAGTAAGTGCTCCGATCGACTTGAAATTTCACCAGCAGACAGCCTGAAGGACGTTGATCGCAGTGGTTTACACCGGTTTTCGAAAATTTTGACTTTTGATGCCTATTTTTAGGCTCCGAAGTTGGAAACCCTAATTCGCTTTGCATGCATCCCAAATGAACTCTGTTTTTCTTCATTTCTATGGCACTGCGATCAGCTCGTGATTCTGAACTGCTGGGTGGCGGCTGCCGGGACACACCTACTAAAAATAGCAAGTTCCTTACTGAGTGAGAATCTTCGTTTGCATGTCACACCATCGCGAAGCTCTCGAAAAACCCATCAAGAATCACCTGACATGCAAAAGAAACCCCGACATGCAAACCCTAAAAATAGCCTCGGAAGGCTGAATCCTGAAAGTGGTCGTCTCGACTTGCATGTTACATCATCGCGAAGATCTTGAAAAACCCAGAAGGAATATCCAGACATGCAAAGAAAAACTCTGCATCTGGACCCTGAAATTCGTGTCGGAAGCCGGACTGCTAAAAATAGTAAGTTATCTGTTTTCGCTCAAATTTTGCATGCAAGTAGCTTGATGTGGTCTGAACGCAGTGTGACTGTCGGAATTCCAAAATAGCTGACAAATTGCCTTGAATTGTGCACTTACTAAAAATAGTAAGTATCTTGGAATCAGATGAAAATTTGCCGGAAGCCTGCTGAGGGCACACTAACAACAATGTTAAGCTTAGTTTTCAATTTATTGACTTCGTTTGACCTTAAATTGGCTGGAAAGACTCAAAACCCCACTCGCATTCTGGCCAAATTCATGTTGAAGCTTGCAGACGGGAACGTCCCCAGAAAGTAGACCATCAGAAAAGAGACAGACAGAGAGAGAGAGACCAAAAACCAAAGCCAAAATGACCGGAATGGAGCAAAAATTAGGGGTCCCCATCTGAATGGGGCCGCATGTGTGAAAAGGTCACAACAGTCTTCGTCTCCTTCCCTTCCGACAAACCGGTGTCGCATTCACGGATGTGTCTATTCTGTCGCTTTCATATGTTCTTTATGCTTTGATTTATTTCAATTGTCTTCATCCACCTCTTTAACACTTGTCGAGTCGCTTCGGGCCGATTTTCTTTTGCTCTTGCGTTCTGGCGTGATCGCCGAACTTATTCTTCTTTCTCCGGTCCCGCGGTCTGTCAGTACTCTATCTCTTTGTCTCTATCGTGACGGGCATTTATTAGTTGTTCAAGCGATCATTGCTGGTTGCCAGAAGTACGGTGCTGACTAGTATCTCGTTCTTCCTCACGTTTGGTTCTGTCTTCACAACGTTGTACGATTTGCTGCCATCGGCGCTCGCGATCTTCTTCTTCTCGCAATTCCCGCAGATAATGAAATGGTGGCCGAACTGGGCACGCGATTTAGAGGTGGTTTACCCGTCGTTCACTTCCACCGCATCCCGTGATGACTTCCTCGTGATCTCCACGAGGGGATTCCCTCACGACATGGTCATGTAGCCATATTTTCCACAAATTTACTCTCGCATCTTCTCACAATGAGTTTCCGCTCATTAGTACTTCATAAGTTCTTTCCGCCGTTGGACTCCATTACGCCGCCATGGCGTGATGTTCTAGTCCGCTCGTGCAATGGCCAAATGCTTGCCTACGGAATGTAATTCTAATCTTACGTACTACTGGCAAACTAGTCATGTGCAGAACATAGGATAAAACAGTAAACTGAAAGATATCATATTTGAACACCAGAAACTTTATTCATCATCAGGAATATCATGTACAATCAAAGAGTATCAGCAGTGCTTAACAATATAACCATCGGCACATAACTCATAACACATCACCTGTAACTATCTCCCGACTATCCAACAGGCTACATATAATGTTCGGCGATGGTTATATAACCAACCGACACGACGCTTCGTAACAACATTAACATTAACATTAATCCGAACATGATTTCCCGAAAGTACATGACATTATTATTCTTTACTAATCTATAGTTTTATTAACAATTGGCCGACTACGACCACGGCTGACTACGGCCGACAACAAAGTAAAGATATACGACTAACAAAAACCCCTTTTCGCAAGGAAAACCCGTCATTGAAAACCCATCTTCACAACGAATAGCCATTCAATTCTTCACAGTTCCTAGGCAGAATGGCAAAATGAAATATATTTCTAGTAGATATACATACGTGCTAGCTAGCTACTTGCGCCTATCAAATGCGTTTTGGTAGGGAGAGTGTCCACTCTGCTTTGACCTTTGAATGTCTGCAACTCCCTTCTGCGCTCCCCAACAACGTCCAAAATGTGAATGTCGAAAATGGCAACGTTTTGGGCTTTTTGTCCATTCTAATTTTTTATTTTGAAAAACCTGCCAACTCTGCCATGCTTTTTCGGCGATGAGATAGGTGACGACACTCCAAACGACACGCACCAAATGTTCGCCAGCTCGGTCTGTCAAGTCTTTTCGTTGGTGCATTTTGTTGGGAGAGTGGGATGTGGGATGGGGTGTTATGCTATAATGTCTATACATAGATGTGTTTTGTCAGGAGATTAGCTTCTCCCTTCTTGACCTTTGTTTCCATGATGCCCAGGACAACCAAAGAAGAAAAACTAAGGTAGAAAGTCATGCGTTGATAGGTGTTAGTGAAAAATGGGTACCTAGTGCAACTAGGTGTAAATAAATCATGTGAGGCAAGAAAATGTGAGTACTGGAACTAGACATAATTACACAATGTCAGGAGAAATTGTACTATTGAATACAAGATGACTTTAATGGTTTGAAATCTTAGCAATGAAGTCGTTCATGATTTCGAGCTTCTGGCTATCCATAGCTCATTGCTCACCTCGCTAGTACACATGAGGCAAATTAAATTTGACGTCTCACATTTCTAGTTACCATTTCTCAATTCTTGATTTAAGAATTTCTATTACCTTCAAATTATTAAGTCAATATTTACTAATTTTTGTCCTATGGTGTTGTATGAAAACATGTTTAGAATTAAAAAAATGTAATGCATAGTGATGTCTTTTTCTATTTCGTTTGTGTCTATTTTAAAGGAACGATTTAATAGTTCAAACATATCGATAAAATGACTTAATTATGTGCAAAGTTGGATCTTTCGTCACATACCTTAGTTTTTATCCACATAACTCACATTTACTCATATCTTAATGCACACTTGCCTATGTCCTATATTTTATTCTTACCTAGGGGTCTACCTTTAATTGATTAATTAATTAAAGTTTCAAAATTTACACACTTCCCTCCAAGGGACAAACTAAACACATTTATTGACTTTTTGCTATATCTTCTTATTTAAAGACATTCATTACGTTTTCTAATCATCTTATCAATCATTAAATATCATTCATATATCAAAGCGTGTTTAACATTGAAGATCATTTGTATAATAGTAGCATGTTCACACTTCATTTGGAGCTCTAAATAGAATCTAGGTTTGAATATCTTTTTAGTGATCATTGTAGCGATCATGTTGCTTATCTACTATCAAAAATATTTATCAATGCTATCAATCTTTCATTTATGAAATTAAAACATAATGTAGGCAATAATCAGGGCTTCATTGTTGCCCATATTGTTTGAATCAATTCATGACATTTTGGACAGTTGTATTTTTTGAAGA
>VDFB02150894.1:0-42248 GCA_007258455.2 Sequoia sempervirens
GAGATGGTTAGATCATGGATTCATTGTTTACATGTCCTCATGGATGCTTGTAGAAATAGGTGAGGCTTGAGTTCTCTTATGGTAAGAAATATATGTTGGAATAGTTACTAGTAAGAAAAGCTATTTTCAACAGTAAAGACTAAGGAGCCTACACCTTGGTTGAACATGAGTTGAACACACTCAACAGTTTCACATGCCTCTAAAGAGGCAATTTAGATACAAAGACTTGGGAAAGGTATTGGTGTTAATTGTAAGTAAGTTAAACTTGAATCTGATAGTCAGAGTGTTATGTGTTTAGCAAAAAAATCCTATGTATCATGCTCATACTAAGCATGTTGATGTTAAGTATCATGTTGTGAGAGAAATGGTTAAGAGTGGGAAGGTATTAATTGAGAAAGTTAACACTTTATTTAATGTTACAAATTATCTTATGAAACCAGTTCCTCTAGATAAGTTCACTTGGTTTTAATCATTTTCTTGGAGCTTAATGATTATGCAGGTTGCATTTGATGTTGGCATGGATTGATTAGTTGGTGCAGGAAAGCCATTGGCCTTGAGTTTTGTACTTGATTTAAATAATTATTCCTTGTTTAGAATTATTTCAATGTATAATGTCAAGTGGGAGAATAGTGGGAATAGGATGCCATTTAATTGCAATCCTAAAAATTATTTATTTCATGTATCTCTCGAGTCCTTGGAAAGTGTTCTCAAACACTAGGATTAGAAAGAGATTAAACTTGAATGAATAATCATGCTAATTGAAATTTTTAATTAATTCTAAATATTAGGAGTATGTGAGGGTGTCCAATATGAGTTCCTAAATAATAGGGGCACATGGGGTACCCACATGGAAGGTGAAACTCACCTTGGGTTGAGTTAACTATTTGGAGTAAAAGATAACACTTCTAAATGCATGTAAAGATCCTAGGAGTTAGGTTTTGATGTTTACATGCATAAAGTTCAATTCAATTCAGTTCAGATCAGTTTAGTTTAGTTTAGTTTAGTTCAATTCAATTCATTTAAGAATCAGTTTAGTTTAGTTTAGTTTAGTTTAGTTTAGTTTAGTTCAGTTATGGTTTAGTTATCATTAGTTAGTTTTAGTTGAATGCTAGTTGACTTCAATTAACTTGGAATGCATGACTAGTGACTTGAGTTGCACTACAGAGAATAGGTGACTTCCTTGAGTTAATAGGGGATGACCATTCTTGCATGAATGGTGGAGAGAGATGTTTTAGTTAACAAGAAATGACTTGGACCCATCTTGGGTGCCCAAGTTGACTTCTTGGAATTAACTCCTTTGCATGCTAATATATTTTAGAAGGCTGAGTTAAGTGGGCCCACTCTTGGGCACCTACTTTGAGGATAAAGCCTTGAATATATTTACATAATAAAGGTTGAGTTACTACTTTAGTTTGGGATGCCCAAATGGATGTAAATGATGATTTGGCATTATTCTTCATGGTTAAACTTTACTTCAAAGAGATAGACATAACTTTTAGGAGATAGGGATTGAGCTTTGTAATTGTAACTCTTTTGAATTTTACAATGTTGTTTATTACCTATATATCTCAAGAAAGTTGAAGAGAGTTTGTATCAGTTTTATTTTAGATTGTGAAGAAGATTTGGTGAAGGAAAAATAAACATTCTCAATCAAGGATTGGAATTATTCTAATCTACTTTAGAGATTAAATAATACATTGATTCTTGGTGGAGTTTTTGTTGGATCTCAGTTGTGTTTATGGTTTGTCCTTGATGAAAAAATCTCTGATCCTTATGATTTATAATGGAACTTTTTTGATGTCTCTTGGCTATTATAGAAAGTTATTTTTTATGCTTTAATTTCATGGTGATGAGAATTCTGGTTCAAGTTATGAATGCTATCTCTTTGACTGACAGAGTTTGGAAGATGGTTTCTTTGTCAGGATGGTTCTTTTTGCATATAACAAGTATTGGTTCTTTCTCATTTGGGCTTACACATATCGGCATGAGTATGGTAGGGTCTCCCCGATCCACTTTGAAATGTCTGAGTTGCCTATCAGCAAGACATTTCAGATGTCATGGCGATTGAATTTATCTTACAGGCTACTGTTGGCAAGACTTCTTTTTTGTTTCAGAGATAGAATGTGTTCTCTATCTGCATATGTTATACCATTAGGATAAGGTCTTATCAATTTCCTTATGTCTCCCTGACCTGCTTTAGAATAAAGTATATCGTCATGAGTTTGGCCATCAGGCTGAGGTCATAGCAAAATAATATTGTCTCCCTGACTAGTGCATGTGGAAGTCTATTGATAAGAGTCTCAGGCTTCGGTGAAAGGTCTTAACAAATAGGATTATGTCTCACTGACTAGTACTTATGGAGTTTCATCGGCAAGAGCTGAGTGGTTTTCGAATAGGTCTTGGTGAAGTGGTTTTGTCTTACTGAACATCGCATGGGGCAGTTTTCTTTGGCCAAACATAATGTATTCGATATATTGTCTCTTCGAAGATTTTAAGTCTCACTGATTGTTGCATTGAATGTCTTATCGGCAGAAGGTTACTGCTTTGGCAAAATATTATATCGAATGTGCAATGTCACACCGACCTTGGTGGATGGATACTTTTTGGTAAGAGCTTGTGATATTTGAAGGGAGGTCTTAGCGACTCCGAGTGAATGAAGTTTCTCGGTATGAATCAAAATTTCTACGAAAGGTCTCCCCGATATCATAATGTTATAGCGATGCACATCAGGAAAAAGGTTTATGTCAGTGTGAGATCTTTAATGTCTTGGTGATCTATTGTGAGCTTAGGATGTTTTGAAAAAACAAGGGGCAATCTATATAGTGTCTCCCCGACTATGTATTGTCTTGGCGACTTGGAAATGATAAAGGCCTTCGGCATAGGTATTGAATTGTCACGACAACAATGTCTATCGAATGTTTTTTAGTATAACAAAGTTGATCTATATGATGTCTCTCCAATATCAAAAGCTATAGCAATAGAATGATGGTTTCATTTTGGTGAAAGAACCTTTTTGTCTCATCAACCAGAAGGATGTTATGAGCTCTCGGCATGAAATTTTGTATTTGGTATGACTTCTCCTAACTCTGATGGGTCTTGGCGAAAGTGACAAACATAAGGTTGTCTGGCGATGTTAAAGTTTCCTTTGGCATAACGTGTCATCGATGGAAATAAAAAAGGAATAGGGAAAACTTTTTGAGCTTATTCTTTTTGACTGGGTACCGAACCCTAGCCTGGCCACCATAATGAGAAAGCTTCATAAATTGTTCTTTACTATTGTTGTTGGCTATAATGGCATTGTCAAGATGAAATTCGTTCTTGGTTCAGAAATGAATGGTATGGCTACTATGTTTGATGTGCCTCTCTGACTAGAAGCTTGACAGTGGTTGATGGGGCCATGGGAGTTATAGATTTGTCTGGTATTTTTATTTATGCATTTGCTGTTGGTTTATAATCACCATTTTCTTTAATTTCTCTCTGCATCTCTATGACAAATGATGCCCTGACTGAGTATTGTCTTTCATACATTAGATGTTATGATTTTCTGTGGTGGGTAGTTGTGCATTTTATGCAGAGAAATGATCTCACATGTTTCAGAATTGTTGAGGATGACACTTAGCTGGGTTAAATGGCTCTTGTATTGTTTTTGGTTGTTCAGCCATTACTTTTGAAGACAGTTACTTATCTTTGTTTTAATTCAAAAAGATATATATAAAGAGGAGCAAAAAACAATGTTTTTGTTCAACTGTTGTTGTAATTCTAAGATAATAGTTCCTTGGTTGTATGAAAATATATGGATAAAACTCTACAATAAAATATGTATAACAAGATGCAGAGATTGTGAGTTTCATCTCTATGAGGTATTTTAGGGATTCAATTGTTGAATCTTTAAGGTATTTTGTAGACGAGAAAATAGAGAAATCCTCTGAGTTATTATTATTGTTCAAAACATAATTTGAGGGATTGGTACTCCTTGAGATAGATATCTCTAAATGAGGGGTTGATGCTCCTTGAGTGGGTGCTCAAAAAATCAGCCTATAAGGCATTGTGAATAGTTGATTGGTTTTTATACCCTAGTAGGGTTTTCCACTCGGAAAATTCTTGTGTCTCTTTGTTCCTCTAAGTTCTCACTACTTTACTATGTTGTTTTTGTTTCTATTCACTGTTGAGTTATTACTTTTCTCAATTCTATTTATGAATAATTACATTCAACTCATGCATGCATTAATCAGAGTAATATTGAGAACAAATCTATGATATGTTTTTAAGTTTTTGAAAAATTGGTCAAATTTGTTAATACACTGATTCACCCCCCCTCTTAATGTCATTTTAACTCCAACAATTGGTATCAGAGCATAGGGTCCTCTAATTGGTTTAATTACCTTGGATTGATCTTGGTCTTGGAGTTTGTTTTTAATGGCACATTCTCAAGATGGTGCCTCTGTAACTAGAGCTCTGTTATTTGATGGAATAGATTATGTGTTCTAGAGAATAAGAATGGGAGCTTTTCTTGTTTCATTTGATGTTGATGTTTGGAGCATTGTTTTAGAAGATTACAATGTACTAGCCACTATTCCCACTAATACTGCTGATAAAAAGAAGTATGAAACAAATGCTAGAGCTAAGCATGCCATCTTGTGTGGATTGACTAAAGACGTGTTGATTAAAGTCATGCATTGCAAATTTGCTCATGGAATCTAGGAAAAAATTGAAACTATATATCAAGGGAACAAGAAAGTCAAATTGTCAAAAATCATTACTCTCAAACATCAGTTTGAGGAGTTGAAAATGAAGGATGATGAGAAAGTGGCTGAATATTTCCTAAGAGTTGATGAAGTTGTCAATGGAATGAAAGGTCTAGGTCAAGAGGTTCATGAATTTGATGTGGTCACAAAAGTTGTTAGGTCCTTACTAGATAAATTTGAATCTAAGGTTTTAGCCCTAGAAGAAAAGAAACACTTTGATAAGCTTACCTTAGACAGCCTACAAGGAATACTAACTGCCTATGAAATGAGAACTAGCAAAAACAATTCAATAGGAAAAGAAACTTCCTTTAACTCTAAAAAGAAAGAAAAAGTCAATGTCAGTGAATCAAAGTTGTCTGATTCTAAAGAATCTCATTTTGTTAGAAGATTTAAAAAGGGATCAGGAAAATATAAGGGAAAGCTTCCCTTTAAATGTTTTAATTGTGGCAAAATAGGTCACTTTGTTGCAAAGTTTCCCTATGATGATCATATCTATGACAATGAGACAACTGAAATACAGCCTAAGAAGAAGGCTTTCAAACCTAAACGAAACTTCAATTTTAAAAAGAAGAAAATTCTATTTAGTAAGGATGAATCTGATATTGAGTCTGAAGACTCATCAGCTGATGAAGTTTAAACTTTGTTCATGGCTGAAATTACTTAGCAAAATGATTCTAACACCATTGACACTAAAGAAGGTGAAGTAGATCTTGAAAGTGAGCTGAAATGTGCTCTTCAAAAGGTCAGAAAACTTGAAAAACAAGTTCTTACTCAAGAACATAAACCAGATCAAGAATTGATCTCTCTGAAAACTCAGCTTGAAGAAGCTAAAAGAGCTGAAGTCTGTCTTAGAGAGACTGTAAGCTGCAAAGATCATGAAATTCAAAAACTAGAACAAGAAGTAGTCCTTCTTAGGAAGGAAATTGAAAAATATGAAAGCACTCTAAAACTAAATGAGATGCTCATCAAACAAAAGGTGTATAAAGATAAATCTAGTGTTGGTTTTGAAAAGGGTGAATGCTCAACTGACAAAGAAAAACAATACCCCTCTTCTGAAGTCAAAAATTTAGGTTCAAATCACTCAGAATTTGGTAAGGATCATGCTAAGTTTTTTAGAGGTAATAGACCTTTATACAATGTCAATTCTTTTTTCTATGGTTATTTCTTTTTCTGCAATAAATTTGGTCATAAGGTGAGCACTTGTAGGCTTATGAATTCTAGAATACCTAGATTTGGTCTTAGGAAACACTATGGTTTTGTTAGATAGACCAAATGTTTTAAATGCAATACTTCGGGACATTCTATCAAACAGTGCAGAACTGATCTGCAATCGAAACAATAGAAAATTAAAAAGGTTTGGAAACCTAAGGCTATCAACAACTTTGAGCAAACTATGTTGGTTCAAACTGGTCTTCATTCCAAGAAAAATGACTTATGGGTCCTGGACAGTGGATGTTCTAACCATATGACTGGTGATAAGGACAAGTTTATAAAACTTGAAGATTATGTAGGTGGATATGTCAAGTTTGGTGATAATTCTGGTATTCAAATTAAAGGTAGAGGTTCATTTCTTCTAAATGAAGACACTCCTATCTATAATGTGTACTATGTGGAAGGTCTCAAGCACAATCTTCTAAGTGTTAGTCAAATCTGTGATAGTGGTTATCATGTTCTTTTTAATTCGCAGGGATGTGAGATTAAGAACAAGCTTGGAAAGGTTGTTGCAGCTGGAAGAAAGACAAAAGGAAATGTGTACAATCTCCTTGACTCATCTTGCAATGACAATATTCAAGGTATGTGTCTAATGGGCCAAATTGAAGAGAGCTGGTTATGGAATAAAAGATTAGGACATATAAACTTTGAAAATCTAGTTAGAATCAGTAAGAGTCAGAACATTAGAGATTTACCAATTCTTAATAAGCTAGAAAATTTTGTGTGCAAAGAATGTCTAAGTGGTAAACAAACTAAAATCAGCTTCAAAACAAAAGAACACTCTTCATCAAAACCTCTACAGCTAGTGCATATTGATTTATGTGGACCAACTAGAACAAGGTCTATTAATGGTGAAAAATATTTTATGCTTTTTGTAGATGATTATACTAGAATGGTATGGGTCACATTTCTTAAGCACAAATCAGAAGCCTTTGAAAGGTTCAAAATATTTCGTAAAATGGTTGAAAAGGAATTTGATCTGAAACTCAAATGCCTTCAATCAGACAAAGGAGGTGAGTTCACCTCTCAAGAGTTTACTAATTACTGTGAACAACACGGTATTAAAAGGCAGTATGCTGCAACTAAAACACCTCAACAAAATGGGGTAGTTGAAAGTAAAAATAGATCTGTAAAAGAAATGGCTAGAACAATGTTAGATGAAGCTAAGTTGCCTGATATGTACTAGAAAGAAGATTTTCATATAGGTGTATACATTTTGAATAGAGTACAAATTAGGGTGAAATCTAAACACACTCCTTATGAACTATGGTATGGAAAAATTGCTTCTATCAAACATTTTAAAATTTGTGGAAGTAAGTGTTTAATCAAAAAGGATGATGATAACCTTGGAAGTTTTCAATCCAAGAATGACGAGGGTATCTTTTTGGGATACTCAACTCACAACAAAGCTTATAAATGTCTCAACAAAAGGCTTAATAAGATTGTTGAAGTTGTTAATGTAAAATTTGATGAAAGACCACATTTGAATGCTGAATCTTTGCAAAATAATGAGGAAGAACTTGAATTTGAAATAATTTCTGAAGGAGCTAGAACAACAAAGTCTATTGCTGAATCAGCGAGCCCTAAAAATGAAAATGCAAGTCCTTAAAAGGTTGCATCAAATGCTCCTTCGAAAACTCTAGCTATATATTACCCCAAAGATCAGATTATTGGGGATAAAAATGCAAGAGTTCAAACTAGAAGAAAGGTTGTAGAATTTGATGAAAAGGCACAAATTTCTTTCTGTCTAGTTACTCAGTTTGAGCCTAAATTTTTTAATGAAGCTCTCATAGACTCATGTTGGCTTAATGCTATGTAGGAAGAAATTGATCAAATTGAGAAAAATTAGACTTGGAAGTTAGACCCAAGACCAGATGACAAGAATGTCATTGGAGGAAAATGGATATATAGAAACAAGGTTGATGAAAATGGTAATATTATTCGTAAAATAGAAAGATTTGTCTGCAAAGGCTATGCTCAACAAGAAGGTATTGATTTCGATGAAACCTTTGCACCTATGGCTAGATTAGAATCCACCAGAATATTCTTGGTTTATTCTGTTTACAAAAACTTTACTATTTATCAAATGGATGTCAAAACTGCTTTTTTGAATGGCTATTTAGATGAAGAGGTCTATGTTGAACAACTTAAAGGATTTATATGCAAAGATAATCCTAACCATGTTTATAGGTTGAAAAAGGCTCTCTATGGCTTAAAACAAGGACCTATAGCTTGGTACTCTAGGTTGGATAGTCACTTAATTTCTAATGGCTTTGTTAGAGGTGTAGACAGTAATCTTTATGTTAAAACTAAAGGTTCTGATATTTTAGTTGTTGAAATTTACATTGATGATACTATCTTTGGCTGCAATAATCTCACTTTGAGTAAAAAATTCTCTCAGATAATGGAATCTGAGTTTGAAATGTCAATGTTAGGAGAATTAAACTTCTTTCTGGGTCTTCAAATCTCTCAATGTGAGAATACAATATTTCTTTCTCAATCCAAATATGCTAGAGAGATGCTTAAGAAATTTTAGATGGATGAATGCCATCCAGTTAGCACTCCAACGGTTACTGGTTGCAAACTTACTAAGGTTAATGATTCTCTTGATACAAATCAAATAGAATATAGATCAATGATCGGCAGTCTCTTATATTTAACTGCCTCTAGACCTGACATTATGCAGGCAGTTTGCATTGTTGCACATTTTTAGGCATCACCTAAAGGCTCTCATGTTACTACTATTAAATGGATCTTTAGATACATTCAGGGCACTCTTGATTATGGTCTTTGGTATCCTAGGAGCAATGATTTCTCTTTGATTGCTTATACTGATGATGACTGGGCTAGTTTTTTGGATGATAGGAAAAGCACCAGTGGTGTTGCATTCTTTCTTGGTGATCGTTTAGTGGCATGGCACAGCAAGAGACAAGTATCTATTTCTCTCTCTACTACTGAAGAATAATAAATTGCTGCCACTTCATGCTGTACTCAAATTCTATGGATGAGTCAGACTCTTTCAAATATGGGTATTGATGTTTCTAAACCTGTTTCCATTCTTTGTGATAACACTAGTGCAATAAATATTTCAAAAAATCCTATTATGCACTCTCGCATGAAACATATTGCTCTTGAGTTTCATTTTCTTCGAGAAAAGGTTTTGGCTAATGAAGTCTACTTATAGTTTGTTGGATCTCAAGACTAGGTAGCCAATATTTTTACAAAGCCCTTAGCAAAAGAGTTATTTGAAAGGTCAAGACTTCTTTTAGGAGTTATCTCTCAATCATTACTTCACTGAATCTCCAAGCTACTACTTAGGGGGAGCATGTTATATGTTTTGATTCACTTACAACTCTCCTACAATTTTGGTTGTTGCACTACTACTCTTTTTTTTTTTTGTAGTTGTTTCTCATGATATTTTGGTTGGCTTCTCAGTTGTGTTTCATGGCAATGCACATTCTTCTCTTCTATTTTTTGTCATTGAGGCAAAAAGGGGGAGATTCATTTATGTTTTTCCATCAAGGACAAAGGGGGAGTTTGTTGGATCTTAGTTGTGTTTATGGTTTTTCCTTGATGACAAAATCTCTGATCCTTATGATTTATAATGGCACTTCTTTGACTTCTCTCGGCTATTACAGAAAGTTATTTGTTATGCTTTAATTTCATGGTGATGAGAATTTTGGTTCAAGTTATCAATGCTATCTCTTTGACTAGATGGTTTCTTTGTCAGGATGGTTCTTTTTGCATATCACAGGTATTGGTTGTTTCTCATTCGGGCTTACACATATCGGCATGAGTATGGCAGGGTCTCCTCGATCCACTTTGAAATGTATGAGTTGCCTATCGGCAAGACATTTCAGATGTCATGGCGATTGAATTTATCTTACAGGCTACTGTTGACAAGACTTCTCTTTTGTTTTGGTGACAGAATGTGTTCTCCATCAGCATATGTTATACCATCGGGATAAGGTCTTATCAATTTCCTTATGTCTCCTTGACCCGCTTCAAAATAAAGTATATCGGCATGAGTTTGGCCGTCGGGCTAAGGTTATAGCAAAATCATATTGTCTCCTTGACTAGTGCATGTGGAAGTCTATCAACAAGAGTCTAAGGCTTCGATGAAATGTCTTAACAAAAAGGATTATGTCTCACTGACTAGTGCTTATGGAGTTTCATCAGCAAGAGCTGAGCAGTTTTGGAATAGGTCTTGGCAAAGTGGTTTTGTCTTACCGAACATCACATGGAGGATTTTTCTTCATCCAAACATAATGTATTTTGTATATTGTCTCTCTGAAGATTTTAAGTCTCACCGATTATTGCATTGAATGTCTTATCGGCATAAGGTTACTGCTTCAGCGAAATGTTATATCGAATGTGCAATGTCACACCGACCTTGGTGGATGGATACTTTTAGGTAAGAGCTTGTGATATTCGAAGGGAGGTCTTAGCGACTCTGAGTGAATGAAGTTTTTTGGTATGACTCAAACTTTCTATGAAAGGTCTCCCCGATATCATAATGTTATAGCGATGCACATCAGGAAAAAGGTTTCTGTCGGTGTGAGATCTTTAATGTCTTGGTGATCTATTGTGAGCTCTGAATGTTTTGGAAAAACAAGGGGCAATCTGTATAGTGTCTCCTTGACTATGTATTGTCTTGGTAACTTGGAAATGATAAAGGCCTTCGACATAGGTATTGAATTGTCATGGTGACAATGTGTATCAAATGTCTTTCTATATAACAAAGTTGATCTATATGATGTCTCTCTGATATCAAAAGCTATAGCGATAGAATGATGGTTTCATTTTGGTGAAAGAACCTTTTTGTCTCATCAACCAGAAGGATGTTATGAGCTCTCAGTATGACATTTTGTATTTGGTATGACTTCTCCTAACTCTGATGGGTCTTGACAAAAGCGAAAAACATAAGGTTGTCTTACAATGTTAAAGTTGCCTTCGGCATAACGTGTCATCGATGGAAATAAAAAAGGAATAGGGCAAACTTTTTGAGCTTATTCTTTTTGACTGAGTATCTAACCCTAGCCTAGCCGCCATCATGAGAAAGCTTCATAAACTGTTCTTTACTATTGATGTTGGCTGTAACGGTATTGTCAGGATGAAATTCGTTCTTGGTTCATAAATGAATGGCATGGTTGCTATGCTTGATGCACCTCTCTAGATAGAAGCTCGATAGTGGTTGACGGAGCCATGGGAGTTACAGATTTGTCTGGTATTTTTATTTATGCATTTCCTGCTGATTTATGATTACCATTTTCTTTAACTACTCTTTGCATCTCTATGAAAAATGATGCCCTACCTGAGTATTGTCTTTCATACATTATATGTTATGATTTTTTGTGGTGGGCAGTTGTGCGTTTTATGCAGAGAAATGATCTCACATGTTTCAAAATTGTTGAGGATGGCACTTAGCTGGGTTAAATGGCTCTTGTATTGTTTTTTTTTGTTTAGCCGTTACTTCTGAAGACAATTACTTATCCTTTTTTTAATTCAAAAAGATATATATAAAGATGAGCAGAAAACAATGTTTTTGTTCGGCTATTGTTGTAATTATGAGATAATCATTCTTTGGCTATATGAAAATATATGGATAAAACTCTGCAATAAAATCTGTATAACAAGATGCAGAGATTGTGAGTTTCTTCTCTATGAGGTATTTTAGGGATTCAATTGTTGAATCTTTAAGGTATTTTGTAGATGAGAAAATAGAGAAATATGTACGTAACTGAAAATAGAGAAATCCTTTGAGTTATTATTATTGTTCAAAACATAATTTGAGGGGTTGGTACTCCTTGAGATAGATATCTCTAAATGAGGGGTTGATGCTCCTTGAGTGTGTGCTAAAAAATTTAGCCTATAAGGCATTGTGAATAGTTGATTAAAAGATTAAGCCTGGAAGGCATTTAGGGAGTGGTTTTTATACCACAAGAGGGTTTTCCACTCAGAAAATTCTTATGTCTCTTCGTTCCTCTGAGTTCTCACTAGTTTACTATGTTGTTGTTGTTTCTGTTCACTGTTGAGTTATTACTTTTCTCAATTATGTTTATGAATGATTACATTCAACTCATGAATGCATTAATCAGAGTAATATTGAGAACAAATATGTGATATGTTTTGAATTTTTTGAAAAATTGGTCAAATCTGTTAAGACACTAATTCACCCCCCCCTCTCAGTGTCATTTTAATTTCAACAGTTTTTTCTTAAAAGGGTTTCTCCACAATATATCCATTGTATCTTCTAATATCTTGTCTAATTCTTTTACAACTTTCTTCTTCATTCTACAAATGATAAAATGAATTAATCAGATAATCACCCACAAAGAACATGTAACAAAGAATACATATTTAGCTCAGCAAGTATAATAATTTTACAGAGTATTAAGCTACATAAACACCTCAATTTACAACAAAAAACTATATCCAATTCTAGATAATTGGAAATAGAACTTGCTTCCCTAAAACCAAGTTGCAACCACATTTTATCAAATCATTCATTGTCAAAAGGAATATAATAGCAATGAAAATAACTCTATTGCTCTTTGATTTTGTGTGTTGAATCTTGATCACAATGTCCTAATTTCACAATAGAGATAAAAAATTTGGTCATTATCATTTTAAGTATGGGCTAGTAGGCTACTTTGTCTTCAACATTTGTTTTACATTCCAGTAGACTACTCTAGAAAAACTATTGGTATAGCTATCCTATGAATAAAGAATAACCAAACTATAAAACATGATGGTATTTTAATCTATGATCATTTGTGTGCCTTCATACCACTTACTAAATGTTCCAAGCATAGCTATCAGGACATGAAGGGGTACATGTACTAGTACAAGGATGGGGGTGCTAATCAAATCAGGGTACACAAGTAAATGTTCATCAGGAGACAGTTGTATTATATATAAATGTGGTCACCAAAAATTGTGGATATAGGGATGGGTACATAGTCCATGTTCCTATTATGCAGTTTATTGGAAACTATGGTACCCAACTATCACAAGATTGAGGGTTTTAGAGGTAGCCATTACAATCCATACACAAAACATATACACAAATCCATAGAACTGAGCTTTCATTTAATAGATTTGTTTTAGAATGAAGTGAAACAAAATAGAAAAAGGATATAGCCACCTATATATTTTTCCTAGATGATTCTCAAAAAAGTATATCAGATTTGAAGAATCACAATTTTAAAACTTAACATGAGCTTACAGATCCTTGACATCAGTTATACATGCAAATATAAGCTACAGGTTTGAACATTTCAATCATAGAAATAGTAGATCATATTACATTAACTTTGAGCATTAAAATCCTTGCTACAATAGTTTATACTCTTCCTCATACACATTCAAGAGTCCATTGCAAATTTAAGCGACAATGCTATGGTATTCTACTAATCAAAGGCCTGATTTACAATGAATGTAAACTCATAAATTAACAACAAATTTGTATGGCACCAGACTAACCAACTAAATATGAAATGGATTGTCTAATAAATCTCTACAAGTGCAATCTTATTTTTTGAGAAATATTGGTAGCATAAATTACATTCTAGAGCAAATTTGTGAATGCATTGAATATAAAGGAGTACAATGCTCAGACTTATAACATCAAATACAATAACTCAGAAATGATAAAGAACCTGATAATGGTTGCTAGTATGATTGTAGTAGCAAGTGAAACAGAGGTTTTGGCTACTGTGGGAAGGTGCTAGGGCCAGGAACATGCCATGCTTCAACAATGTAACACATCCCTTTGATGTGAGAAATGTGTCTCAGATGAAAGCCACAATTTCACCATTGCAAATGATTATTCACAATGCCCACATTTTCCCTCATTAGAGCCAATAATCCTCCTCAAAGATCAACATCTTGTAGTTTCTTCTTGCTCCGAAGAAGGGTTACCATGCCCTATTAATGGCATGACTCCCTATGAGACCCCTCTGATTTGTTATGTTTTCTTGATAGCTCATATACAATGTTAGAATTTATTTTATGATGTTATTATTTTATCACTGATAATGGAGCGATGATAGACTATATTGATGTGATGACACATTATATGCATGGTGATTATGTTAATATGCTTTATGTTTGCATAGATTCTTAGTTGTGATGACATTGCTATATATGCTTATTATAGTTTAATTGATATATTATCTCGTTAGTTGATGTGACATTGTATTGGTGAAGAGAACAGTATTGCATCACTCGCTTGCCAGTGCCCTATGATTTCTGCGATTCTCTCTTTACCGTGTGTATGTATTACAATCTGTATTACATACATGTACAACATTTTCTTGTTTGCAGGATTGTAAGTACATGGAATTAGCTTCACTTGGTTTCATAGGTTTGAGCATGTCCACTACTCAACAATAATATTGTGAGATAGTAATGGGCTACCTAGTCATACCTTTACCCTAGTACAATGTGTCATCAATTTTAGTTTTGGTCTAGCCTTATCATTATTTTTCTAGGTATTTTATTATGGTGCAAGTTTAATTTTGAAGATTAGTGTGGGATTGATTTAAATATTTAATTAATTGAATTATTGTTGTGAAGGCTTTAGAATAAATAAAGTTAATTTAGTTATATTGTTGTGTAATTTTTATTATTAAAAATAAATGGTAATTAAATAAATAAGAGTATTTAACTTGGTTGCAATTAGTAAATTGTTTTATTTTTATTTAAATTTGTGGAAATATATTAATTGTTTTATTTTTATTTAAATGTATGTGGTTGGAAATATCTTTGGTTGTTGAGGGAAAATATATTTTGATTGGGATAACTGTGAGTTAGAAATGGGTTATCTTACTGTTGTAAATTGATTTTCAGAGAAAAATTTGGAAAATAGGAAAGAAAGTTGTTTCATGTGAAGAGTTTTTGTTTTGGTTGAAAAATTTGCTGAGGAAAAGATTTTCTATACTGTAGAAGCTGTTGTTTTCTTTCTTTTAAAAGATTATTGTGAAAGTTGAACCTCTATAGAAAACAATTAAAAATCCTCTGTGTAATTTGTTTAATTCAAAATAAATTGATACAAAAGGAATTTAGATCTCCATAGAAAACCTTAATTCTATTTTTTTCTCCCTATTCTTTTTGGTTATATGAGAAAAAATGAATTTCTAGGTTTTTTGTAGAAAATCTCCTTTATGAAAAATTATTGCTCAACTTGAACCTGTGATTGGATTAATTGCATATAATATATATATATATGCATACATACATACATATATATTTTGTGTCAATTAAATAACACTATGAATTTATTGAGAGGCAAATTCAAAGAATCGTCGTATGGCGGGATACTGCACAATAGTCTTTCTCTAAAAAACATGAATGTTAATGTTTGGGGGCCAGGGATTTGAAACCCCCAGCCACACTCACACAGGGGTGCATTGTTGTGTGCAACACTCCCCACACCCATGTGGTGGAAGTGTTTCCCACAACGCAATGAACCCTACATGGGGAGGCCATAGCCAGGAATTAGTCATGTGCATGTGTTTGTTTTATGCTGTAGTTTTTTGAATGTTTGGAGATTTTGATTTAATCATATATATTTATATATAATATATAAATATTATATATAATAAATGTATTATGAGTTAAATTTATTTTATATTATTTGATAAATAATATGTTTATTATATTTATATATATATATATAGGTGTATATATGAGTATGTGCAAGATCATCATGGAAAAAAGACCTCTTAAGTGGCAAAAAAATTAGAAAAATTAGAGTTAGGAAACTTGACATAAAAAATTGAATAAATTATCTATATTATTTCAAATATATGTAAGAATAGAATTTGTAGCAAATAGAATTTAGTTTCTAAACTACTAGGTTTTTTTTTTTAAAATCTATTTGGTGAAAATTTAAAATTTCAATGCAATGGTGCAATTAAATTTCAGAAAAAATAAGAAGTAGGTGTTTGTCCTAATTCACCCTAACCACAATAAAATGATAATATTTTTTTATAACATTTTAGATTTAAGTAGAGGATTCATGCCCCGATGTGATGCATATTTTTTTGTAAATATTTTCCAAGTAAATAATTAATTATGAATTTTTTATTACAAATTTTTAAAAAATATTGTAACATCTAGAAAATGCACAAGATAAGATTAAGAGCAAACATGCAATGCAATCTAAGATCTCTAAATGCAATCCAATGCTAAGCAACAAATAATAAAGGAAAGTAAAAACATAAATAAAACTTGAACAATCTCACCAAATTTGTACGTATTTCCATGATTCATCTCAATTGCCCTTCTCTATTTTGTTGTTATAGTATAATTTCCCTCCTGTGATTTTGGGGTATGCCTGTAGTTAAAGCCTATGATAATGATTTAGAAAACACAAAGATCTGAAGATGCTGTCTAAAAAAAGTCAAGATTTTATGAAAAGATTTAATGATGAAGAATAGACTAATTATAGAAAATTTGATCATTCAAATGATAGCCAAGATCGAAAGACTCAAATGAATAGCTGAGATTGATTGGATTAATACATCTCCGATAATAGTTAGTGGAATATTACGAGTGGTATAAACAGAAAGGAACACCACAACAAGCTCAACCTCCACAGAGTCAAAATAGGTTAACACCTCAAGAATAAGATAAAGATGACGAAAGCAACCCTTGCCCAAATGGCATACTTAATGAATGTACAATGATGAACACACATGCACTGACATACCATATGGACAAATGATTAATGTACAAACCACCACATTTGAACCAAGATAACCACACTGAATAGATCTGAGTTGAGTAGTGCCAGCCAGATGGGCCCTACACAATTATCTAAATATAAAGGAATGTGTTAAAATAGAATTTATGAATTAAATAATTCATTTAATTCAAGATTTGATATTTGAAGAATAATTAAATAAATAAGATTTATTTAATTAAGTGATGAAGGGATTTAAATTCATAATTAAATAAATAAAAGAATTTATTTAATTATAGTTGAAATATGATAAAGGTAAATTAAATAGGAATTTATTTAATTTGACAAGAAGGATAAAGTTAATTAGTAATATAATTAAATAAAAAACATTTATTTAATTAATTAGATGGAATAAAGAAAAGTGTGAATTAATTAAATAATTGAGATTATTTAATCATGAGGAATATGAATTATGAAGAATATTTAAGTTGTGGGCTTAGGCCAAACTTCAGTGTCTACATTTGCCCCTCTTTGATACAATGTCATTTTGGCGTTGTGTCAAAGAAAATTGATAAGAAATATGCCCCAGTAATGCCCAAGCGTTAAACAAGTGAAGGTATGCCCCCTCAGGAAAATTGACAAATTTACAAAAAAATCAATATAAATTTGGAAATAGTCCTGATTAGTCCATTGGATAGCTAGAAATATAGTGGAGTTGACAGAATTGAAGTCAGACATGGTACAAATGAGTATGGGTCAATGGAAGTTGGAAGTTGACACGGCCTGTAGAAAAGAATGCCACCAAAACCCTAGGTATATATAGAAATTGGTGTTAAAACCTATTCATTTTCACCCACCTAGCATTGAAACTTGAGAATTTGCTTTGCACTCACATTGACGATGTCCCCTATTCTGAACACCCATCACTGAGCCTACAGGATTCTAGAACCTTTCGAAGGCCAGCTGACGCGGACTCCCTGGTATGTACCTCAAACTTGAATTTTGAATTTTTTTAAATTGCGCATGTTTTGATGTATTTAATGTGATTTTTAGTTATGCATCATTTTGTTAAAACACCACATGTGAATGCGCAAACAATGCATTTGAAAATTTATGTTAATAGTTTAGTGTAGGTTTTTTGCAGTTCGACGCATTTGTAGTTTAGTGTAATGCATTTGATAATCAACATCACATGTGCATGTAGAATAGTTGCATTTGTTTATTTTGCAACACATGTATTTAATTTGACACACTTGCCTTTATTTCAATGCATTTGCATTTAAAAGGTAATTGTTCACAGTATTGTTGAGAATATATGCATATGCATTGTGAAGCTACGCATTTGAAATGGAATGACGCATGTGTCTAATGAAATGATACATTTGATTTTAGTGCAAGCATATGTAAAATAATGACGCATATGCCAAAGGATGACATAGTTGCAAAAGAATGATGCTTTTGAATGAGAAATTAATTTAATCATTTTGCACTAGGATAGTTGTTTTATGCTGACATGTGGCATGTATAATGTCATTGTAGGTTATGCTAGATACGGTAAATATGCGAGAGTCGAGACCGACGACTTTTCGATTCAAATAAAACTTGTAGAGTGCAGAGCAATAGTTCTTATGGCACCTAGGTCTGCTACATCTTACAAACATGCCCCAGATTCAAGTGAATGGGGGTTTATTGAGAGCATTGTGTGAGAGGTGGCATTCAGAGACATCTTCCTTTCACCTACTTACTAGAGAGGCCACTATTACTTTGGAGGATGTCTACAGGATCCTCAAACTTCCTATTAGAGGCACATGGGTGAGGTATGATACCCAAACTTAGTAGTTGATTGGACAGACAATGTCACATGTCCACATTATAGAGCGTCATTTTACAGATCATGTTCTGGAGCAATTTGGATAGATACATGACGTGTCAAGAGGACAAGCCAAGTTCGTGAGGTAATCATGAGAGATCCCTATGTGGGGTCCAGAGATTCCAGTGGCCACAGCTAAGGGAGACATCAATGCATTACAGATAGTTCCATTTGGATGGAGAGATGGTCCAGTAGACCCAGGTACCATAGAGGAGTATGATCAGTGGTGGGTTGTACATAGGCCAATTCCTTTGATAGATCTAGAGCAGCTAGTGCTGGTAGAGCAGCGAGGGACAAGTCTGTGAGGTAGGTGTGGCAGAGGTAGAGGCTGGGGAGATGGAGGCTGTGATGATGGTGGAGATGATGACAGAGGTGGACAATGGGGGGCTAGGAGAGGGAGACATGGATGGAGGGGACAAGGGCCACCATTGTCACCGATCCATGAGGAGGGATGAGGGCAGGAGAATGTGGCCATGCCAGACAATGGGAGAGGAGGGGAGGAGGTGGATGTTGTGATAGGTGGAGAGGAGGATCAGCCCATAGAGGATACCATTCCAAATATCCCAGTAGAGGAGGAGGCAAACAAAGAGGAGGCATGCAAAGAGGAGGCATATATTGATGCCCTAGGCTTACTAGTTGCCTACCAGGAGGATGATGAGGGGGATGATGACCAAAAAAGAGAGATTTAGGACCAGATTTTGGAGGAGTTGGATGAGGAGGATGGTGTGCTGAGATCCAGATAGGATGACATAGGGGCAGTTGATCCTAATATAGCTACATTACATGTACAGGTTGCATCCTTGGAGGAGCAAATGAGAGTCCTGGTGTCAAAGAGGGATATATTATGGATGGAGAGGGATAGAGCCATCATTGATAGAGATCAGGCTATAGCTTGGAGACAGGAGACTGGGCAGAGATTCACAGAGCTCAGAGCTTTATGTACTGGATGATCAGTTGTGTTTACCAGAGAGTTAGTTAGAGCTAGGGAGAGGGAGACCTATTACCATGATTTATATGAGGCAGAGGTTCCTCCAGAGAGAGACGGGCTCCTAGCTTCTTGCAGACATGTAGTAGTAGGTCACAGAGTAGGATCCACACTAAGACAGTTAGCACAAAGGGTGTGGAGTAGCCATGAAGATCTGGTCCATATGACAGGCCCCACTCAGCTCATAGGTCATTAGGTTCCCAGCACCATTCATCCGTGCACTCTAGCCATGATAGCAGTGGCAGTTCAAGATAGGGTCACTTCTTGATATGTACTGATACATTGTATTATGATTCTATAGCCTGCATGCTTCCATGTTTATTGATACATTATGACAATGTGATGTAACACTATTGAGCGATATATATATATATATATATATATGATTTTGGCAGTGATTCTCATGATATGCATTTCTATTTATTGATTTTGTAGTCATTTATTTATACATGTGATGTTTATATGATATGCCTATGTGATGGATGATCATATCTATTTTATGATGTGTTGATGCAGCTAATGATATAATGTTGATTCTATGTGATGTTGATTCTATATGATGTATGTAGTTTATAGTTATGAGATGTAATATGATGTTATATGTACAATGATTTCTACATGTGATGCTATATAGATGTAATGTAATGCATGTATTTACATTTATGATGTACATAGATGCTTATGATATGTATTGTATGATGATGAATGTTTATTATGCCATGATGTCCTAGATATGATAAATGCCTATTTGTATGTATTTTTCTAACATGTATGTGTATATCCAAGATTATTTTTGATTTGTGTGTCACAAGACTCCATTGTAATGCAAGAAAGAAGAAATGTTAGTGTGGAAAGAAAGATTAAGAAATAAAAGAAATGAAATGGATGTTAGTATTAGCAATCTTCAATGTTTTGATGTATCACAAAAGGTGTTGCACTTTATCATCATTGGGTGAGACTAATAAAAATGGAAAAAAACACCATGATATGGTATAAATCAAGATGTACAAGGTCATCCACTTGCTAATAATAGACAGTCATAGACAAGGATTGTCGTTAACTCATACTAAGGGCACAAATTGCCCCAGTCTTTTTGTCAAGACAAACCCTAG
Organism: Sequoia sempervirens; assembly: GCA_007258455.2. NCBI lineage: Eukaryota > Viridiplantae > Streptophyta > Pinopsida > Cupressales > Cupressaceae > Sequoia > Sequoia sempervirens. Next base: position 20,615 of record VDFB02150894.1, read on the forward strand.
ACAGTAAACAAAGTAAAAGATGGGTCATGAGACATCATCGCTCCTCTAAATCCTTCATGGGACATCCTTGAGGAAACTAGTAACATGACTCAAAAAACCAATTTAAAAAAAAAAAAAATAGTTGACAGACAACAATCAAAGAAAACAAATGTGATACATCGTTGCTTCTCTAAATCCTTCATGGGACATCCTTGAGAAAGCTAGTAACATAATTCCCATCATAAAGTCAAATGAAAAGATAAGATAAATAAGCCATAAAGTCAAAAAGCCAATGAAATATTTTCCAAAACTTGATCTATTTGTTTGATTGTTTTGATTGATAAAAGAATTGATTGATAAATCCTAATTTCAGGAGATAAACATACCAAATAATACTATGAGTCTGGTTTCAATGTTATGACTATCTGTATAAGGCATGACAAAGCTTGGTTTCAGAAAGACATGTATCATATAAGACATGAAGTAAGATGTCGTTAATGTGATAACCTATATAAAGCTATGTTGGTTTGATTGACAATGTCAATATGCAGGAAGGACTCATCCCGTATAATATTACATAGATTGTTTTTTTGATATCAATATTCAAGAAGGACTCATCCTGAACAAGACACAGGTTGATTGTTTTAATGATGTTTGTTTCTAGGAAGGACACATCCTGTAGCAGACATTAGTTAATCTGTTTTGATTGTTTCATTTGGAAAGTTGTTTTATTTTACTGAGAGACATTGCTGACTTGTTCACCAGATTGATGCATGACATGATACAATGTGTGGACAATTGATTGTGTGTGGTGGTAAACCCTAAAGGACTGACCTAGTGCAGCCTCATGGGCTCATCGATTGATGGCCTTGTCTACATTATACACACAGAGAAATCATAGTTTGACTTGACTTTGACTTAACTTTGACTAACTACAAATAGAAGATGTGTGTGAAAGTGAATGTGACAAACCCTAATGGACTAACCTAGTGTAGCCTCAGGGGCTCATCGATTGATGGCCTTTCCTACGTTATACACACAAAGACCTTGTAGTTCGACATGACCAATGACCTTGTCATATAGACATAAGGATTGAAGCATGATTTTATATAGAAAAACCTAAATGGATTGACCTAAAGCCTCGGGGGCACATCAACATATGGCCTTGCCTACGTCCAGTCGCAAAGGCAATGTAGTTCGACAAACAACAAAGAATGAAAAGTGTGACTAACTTTGACTCTATTTTTGGATTTTTGAAATGTTTTGATTTTTTTGTCTTTATGAAGTTTTCTGATGTTTTGTTTTTTCTCAGGTCATTTTGTGATGTTTGTGGATTAAGTTGTAAATGCCAATCACGACCAGTATCATTGACAATCTTCTTAAGGATTTTGATGATGGTTTTGTTAGATGCCTCTACTTGGCCATTACTTTGTGGGTAGTAGGGAGTGGAAAAGTGATGTTGAATATGAAATTCATCACAAAGATGATGGAATTCTTGATTCTTAAATGGGCAGCCATTATCAATGATTATGGATTGAGGGACACCATACTGACAAATGATATAGTTCAGGATAAACTTAGAGATCTGTGTGATGGTAATATATGTCATAGGAATAGCTTCAATCCACTTCATAAAACACTTAGTGGTAGTGATAATAAGTTCATGGCCATTAGATGATGTGGGGTGGATCTTACCTATGAGGCCGAGTCCCCATTGGGTGAAGGGCCATGGTAACGTTATAGGATGAAGCTCTTGTGCTGGTGCATGTATCAAGTCTCCATGAACTTGGCATTGACGACATTTCTTTACAAAGACATATGAGTCTTTTTCCATAGTAGGCCAATAATAACCTAGTCTCATAAGCTTTTTGGCTAAGGTAGGGCTACTAGAATGGGAACAACATATACCTTCATGTACATCTTGTAAGGTTGCTTGTGCTTCATTTGAATTGAGATATCTTAGGAGGGTATTATCTAAGGTGCGTCTATATAGGGTGTCTCCGACGATGGTGTATTTGGTTGACTTGTGGAGGAATGTCCTACATTGGTTGTTTGACAGGCCAGTGGGTATGATTTTGGCATGAAGGTAGTCATAGATTTATTTGTACCATGGGGAATTGGGACTAACAATGCCACACACCATTTTTGAATCTAGGATATTGTAGGCTGCGACCATAAGCTATTCTACTAAGAACTCAAAATTAGGAATGTTATTAGGAATGTTTAGAAGTGATGCAATTGTAGCCATAGCGTTAGCTGCCCTGTTTAAAGCATAAGGTATTTGATGAAATTTGATCTTGTCAAAGTACTCCTTAAAGCTATTAGCCATACATTTATATGGAGCAAGCTTCTTATCCTTAGTCTCATAATCATCATTTACCTTTCTGATTACTAGTTGAGAATCACCATATACCTGTAGGTTCTTAATTTTCCACTTGATTGCCATGCATAACCCTATCACTAGAGCCTCATAATATGCTATATTGTTAGTACATGGGAATACAATTCTGAATGATTTCAGGGTGGAGTCACCCTGTCGTGTGATAAAGAGTATACCAGCCCCTGAGCCATGATTTGTATGTGAACCATCAAAGTACACTTTCCATGTTATGGTTGTATCCATTGTAAATATAAACTCATCAGGAAATTCTGCAACTAATGGATGGTATGCTTGCATAGGTGCATCAACTAACTAATTAGCAATAACTTGTCCTTTAATAGCCTTTGTTTCTACATATTGGATATCATACTCACTAAGTATCATAACCCATTTGGCTAGTTGCCATGTTAATGTTGCCTTGCTTAGAAGATATTTCAGAGGATCTATTTTGGCAATCAACATTGTTTGATGGTTTAGCATATAGTGCCTTAGTTTTTGGGTAGCAAATACTACTACAAGATAGGAACATTCAATGTTACTATAATTGAGATCATAACCTACCAAAGTCTAACTGATATAGTAGACTACCCTTTCATGACCTTCATCATCATTCTGTGCAAGCAATGCTCCGAGTGATGAATGGGTTGTTGTAATATACAGAATTAGTGGTCTTCCTTCAACAGGTGGTATTAATACTAGTGGTGTGAGTAGATATTCTTTAATTAGTTGAAAAGCCTCTTTGTACCTAATTTTCCATGCAAAGGGTACCCCTTTCTTAAGTAGATGTTGAAAAGGATGTGTCCTATCTACTAATTGCACTATAAATCTTCTAATGAATTGTAGTCTTCCTTGTAATGTCCTTAGCTGACTAAGATTGGTTGGTGGAGGCATGTCCATGATTGCTTTGACCTTGGCCAGATCTACTTCAATGCCTCATCTAGAAATGATATAGCCTAATAGCTCTCTTGACTTCACTCCAAACACACACTTCTTAGGATTGAGTCTCACTTTATACTTTTCTATCCTTTGAAATATTTTGTCTAAAACCTGTAAATGTTTTTCCCTTGTCTTGGATTTGACTATAAGGTCATCGACATAATCCTCCATAAAAGTGTGTACTAGATCATGAAAGATGGTGGTCATGGCACGTTGATAGGTTGCTCCAGCATTTTTGGGTCTAAAGGGCATAACATTCTAGCAATATGTACCCCAAGGACAAGTGAAAGTTGTCTTAGGTTGGTCTTCAGTTGCAATTTTGATCTGATTATATCCTAAAAGCCATCCATAAGAGACAACATCTTATATCCTACTATCATGTTAACTATCATATCTATGTTAGGTAAAGGGAAGTCATCTTTAGGAAAAGCCTTGTTGATATCTCTAAAATCAGTGCAAATGCAGATGCTCACAATTGGTTTAGTGACTGGTACCAGGTTGGAAATCCAATCTGCATAGTCAATTGATCTCATGAAACCAACATCTAACAGTTTCTTGAGTTCTACCTTGACTAGTAAAGCAATCTATGGATGCATTTTCCTCAATTTATGTTTCATTGGGTTGGCACCTGGTTGTAAGGGCAAGTGATGTAGAACAATTTCAGGATCCAAACCAGACATGTCTGCATATGACCAAGCAAAATTTATCTATCTCTATGCAAAGAAGTTGTGGAATTCTGGTTGCTCTTCTGTTGTCAATGACGCTGCAAAATAAACTAGTCGAGGATTCTCTTTTGTACCTATGTTGACTTCTACTGATTCTTCAACAAGCATGGGTGACTTTTCCTATGTAACAGGGAGAATGTTCAAACCTCCATCCTTAGGTGCCTCTGAGAGGATTTTTCCTTTAGATGTATCCTTTCTTTTTACTTTTTCATTAGCTAGAGGTTTCTTTCGATTTTCACCTAGAGAATCGTCGTTTTTATCTTGTTTATTCTTTTTCTCATTTTTGTGACTGGAGGGTTGAATAGATTCCCCAAAGTATGCTTTGTTGTCCAAGTCAATGGAAAAACTAGCCTTATGATCACTGTGAGGTATGCCTTCTCGTAATCCCAGGAACTCAACAATTGCTTCATCATTCTCAAAAATATTTAAGACGGGTGTGTCTTGTTGGTCCCAATCAATGAGTTGGGGAAAAACTAAAGCCATGTTATCGTCAAAGTTATCAAAGTTTAATGGGGTCAAGGTAAAGATTGAGTTATTCATATGTTCACAAAAGTCTTGTACTAAGTCCTGTTTGCTCTTAGGTTTAGGTCTAGGCCGATGGAAAGGTGGGCCTAATGCTAAGGTTCGGTTATTTGAAACAGATGTATCGGGTTTCCAAGAGGTAGGATCAAATGACTCCCAATAGTAGTGTTTAAACCACTCCTCCTTTGTCATTTTCTTTGGTGGACAAGAATTCAATGGATTTGGTGAGGATCTTAACATTAAGTCAAGTTCTCCAAATAACTTGTCAAGGTCCATGGAAGAGGTAGAGGATAGGAAATCCCACTCATAATCATTGGATTCAGGGGAGTCACATTGATATTGGTCGGATGGTTTGTGAGATGTCTCAATATCTTCTGAAGCACTTACATCTTGGATTAAGGGTGATGTGGTACTAGGAATACCAATTTGAATTGGTTGAAACCCTAGCCCCATGCCTTTTGGCCATTGAGAAACAAATATTGGTTCAATCCTCCCATCTTGGTTTAATCCTAAACCACTCTATCCATCATATCCCTTGTAAGGGAATTTAAGACACTGATGATACATAGAAGGGACTGCTTTCATGGCATGAATCCATGGTCTTTTGAGCAAAAGGTTATAAGGGAGGGTGAGATCCAAGACCTGGAACTTTGTCTCCATTACCACAAGACCAATTCTGATAGGAAGTGTTATCACCCCCTTTGATTTTCCTTCCTCATCATCATAAGCTTTTATGACAATACTTTCAGTGGTTTCTATGCATGCTTCTGAGAAACCTAAGGCCTTAATTAGTTTTAAAGTTCATAGATTTAACCCTACTCCTCCATCCACCAAAACTCGCCTAAATTTGGTGTCATCAACAAAGACTTCAAGATGCAAAGGATCATTATGATTTTTCTTTTCAGTTGCATAGTATTATTCAAAAAATGTGGCATGATGATTATTGGTCAAGTAGCCCACCATTTCCTAGAAATGATTGACATCAAGATCATTAGGGACCGTGGTGTTTTGTAAATCCTTATCTAGAATAGATCGATGCTTGGGGGAAATACACAATAGTTCCAAAATTGAGATTTGGCCTGGGGTCTTTCCCAACTAGTCAAGTAGGTTATATTGTGACTTGGAAGGCTGTGGTGTTTCCTGTGATTGAGGACCTTGAATGGTGATCTTCATACGATGAGTATTGACAGCACATTCAGGATTTTTATTGATAGTAATGGTGTTGATATTCTCATCGGCGACGCGAAGGCAATGAATAATTTTGCCACTACTATAACCATGCTTGATACTCACATAGTTGGATGACATATTGGTCTTAGTACTCAAACTGGGGACACTTCCTTTCCCATGGTCATGTAGTGGATCCAAAAAGACTTGATGATCTATGCTTGATGTTTTTTTTTCTGTCCACTAACTTAATTATTCTCCTATCGACAAGATCTTGTATGATATTCTTCAGTTGGTGGCAATTTTGTAGCTTATGTCCCTTAGTTCTATGATAATCACTAAAGGCATTTTCATCCCACCAAGCTAGTTTAAATTTTCTTGGGTCATATTGTCATGGCTCTTGAGGCTATATGAGATTATGTTGTAACAGTTGTTTGAACATAGACTCAATGGGTTCCCCTAAGGGAGTGAACTCACGTTTTTGAAACCTCCTTTGTTGTTGCAGACATTGAGTATTTTGGACTGTGTTAGGAGGTTTATTGATAGCATTAAGTGTGTTGGTAGACATTTTAGGTCCTTGAAATGTGATAATTGGTCCTACTTGTATAGTCTTAGCATCAACTACCCCATCATTGGTGATGTTTTTGTTGTCGAACGAAAATTTGTTTCTATCATTGGGGGTGTTTTGCATGATCAGATTTTTGTTGGATGTTAATATCTTAAGTTCTCCTTTTTCAATGAGATCCTTTTCTATTATAACCCATTTTTCCATTAGTTTTGAAAAAGACGTACAACAATGTACCCTTAAGTGACTACTTAGTTTTGCATGAAGGTTTTCCTAGAACATAGTAACTTTTTTTTTTTCAGGTATCTCAACAAAACACCGGCTAGCTATAGTCCTCCATCTCTGGAAGAAAGCAATAAATATTTCACCTTCATCTTGTGTTGTGTGACACAAGGTTTCTATATTTATCTCATGGTCTATGTTGAAGGAGAATTGCTCCACAAATTTATCAACCAGTTCACCCCAGGATCTGATGCCAGTGTCTAGACCTGAAAACCACTCTAGTGCAATTCCTACAAGACTTCTTGGAAATAGTCTCATAAGATATATGGGATCATAGGAAACATCTATGCATATAGTAGAAAATTCCCTTATATATTCTATTGGATTCCATTTGCCATTGTACTTAGGAAGATTCGGTATGACATATCTGTGAGGGAAAGGGGACATATACAATGATCTATCAAAGGGAAATGGACATATGTCTGTTGAAAAGGATTTCTTAGTTGAGACCGCCATGTTATCCATTTGCATTTGTAGTGCATGCATTTGTGTTTGTAAGATGTCAACCTGGGTCAATGATGTGCTATGCAGATTATGCAGATCCATGTATGTGTTATGAAATCCAAAGTCCCATGATGGGTTTCGATTGATCATTGGTATTTGAGGTGGGTTTGGATTCAAAATGTTGGTAAACGTATTTTGGGTTGGAATCTACATAAAATGGTTTTGACTTGGAATCTGTGTGAACAGATTCTAACTACCAATCTAGTAGAAAGGATTCTAATTCATAATCTATGTAAATTGGTTTTGACTTGGAATTTGTGTAAATGGATTCTGACTACCAATCTGGGAGAAGGGATTTTGATTCAGAATTTGTGTAAATTGATTTTGACTTGGAATATGTGTGAATAGATTCTGACCACCAATCTAGGAGAAAGGATTCTGATTGCCATATTGGAATGAGGGAATGTCTCCTATTTGTGTAATTTGTGGTATAGTACTAGTGACTTGAGCGCTAGGTATGGCCATTGATTGTGGTATGTTGCTCATGACACTAGCATTAGGTATGGTTGTTGATTGTGACATGGTACTTGTGACACCGACATAAGGTGTAGAAGCTGACATTTTAGGTCTTTTACTCCCAACAAGAGAACCGAAGGGAGTGGATGATGATGCCCCTATAGTGAAATTAAATCCCGATGTCATGCCAGACATACCAAATGAAGAAGTATATACTGTTGTACTATGTGTAGGTGTGCCTGATGGCATAGTTGTGCTTATCTGAGGTATAGTAGTACTAGCAGTCATTTTGTTTGTCCCTTGTGTAGGTTGAGTTTGTAAGGTGATAATATTAAATCCTATAGGTAAGGTAGCACCTTCAGCTAGCAATTTGGCTAAATATCGTTGACGATCGTTTGCTAGGTATTCATCTACAAAAGAGGAAAATTTAGGGTCCTATGCAGCGGCCTCTATGTCCTCTACTATAATGTTCCCTTGAGTGTTTCTAGTAATGAATTTATCTAGTAAAGTCTTGTGAGGTCTTGAGGAAAATGGATTGATGAATTCATTTGAATTCAACATCTTTTCTCTCTCTTTTCTCTTAGACCTAGTTTCAACCATGTAAGATAAGCTCAATATGCGGGAAATGCAAAACTATGTCTATAGACCATATGACTCTAGTCTATGTGCTTGGGATTTTTTGAATGCAAAATAAGGGATGCTCTAAGATGACACTAATCTAAAATGACAATTTAAAGATGCAAAATCCAACTAAGCTTCTACGGTAATGAAATCTGTAAACCCGAGACGAGGGTACCAACTACCTAAAGTCTAACCAAGGTGTCAATTTAGTTATATCAAGGAACCACTATAAGACAATGATCAAAGATAAGTTGATTCTCCTAACTCCTAACTAGACTAATGAGCTAGGCGGACTCTCTGTAGGACAAAGGATAAGATGATAGGACTAGGTTCAATGATAGGTTTTTTTGACACTATGATTTTCCTAAAGTGTAGAAGGTGGACCTATTCTAAAGTTTGTAAAAGTGAATTTCCTAAGAGTTTGATCTAAGGTAATATGTACTCTAAGATGAAACTAAAACTTGGACCTAATACAACTATAGTTATGACTAAATGACACCTAAATGATGCAAAATTGAGCAAATCATTTCAAGTTTATGTTCAAGGATAGCTTGTGGAAAGAAAATTGAAACTCATATAACCGTGTTGACTAGACAGTGACCAGGAATTTTGACTTTCTGATAATCAGGAAAATGTGTCACAAGATTTCACATATGTAGTTTAGCTTAACAGTTGTTGTTTTCTGATGACCAATTGTGTGTCTCTGGTAAAGTTCAATGTCTGACTCTGACAGATGCTATTAACTTTCTCATAGATGCAACTTGTAATAGCAATTGCGACTCAGAATATAACATATGCAGTTTTTTGCAAATCAAATGTGAGCTAATCTGACAAATGCGACTCTAGCCTAGATAGATGCGATTCTAAAAATAAATTGCAACTTTCTACTGAACAGTTGTGACTCTCTGTGTATTTTTAGTGATTTGAGATATAAAATTGACACTATTTTTTGTGATAAAATTCTAGCAAAAAAAGACAATCATAAGACAAAGTGTTTTTAGTTTGATTCTGGACTCAAAGAATGTTTAGTTTGACAACAAAAAAGCACTTCCTAATAGGCCAAAAGGCCAAGGGTTTGTATATTTGGTATAGCCCACCAAAATACCTTTCCTTCTCAAGAGCGGATAGCTTATAAATTTGGTGGCATTGGCTCCCCTCCATGGCTCATCAACGTTATTTGAGCACACCAATTTTAGATTCTTTGGGCAATGACCTCCCAAGAATTGCTATCTCTACTCAAGAGGATCAGTAGTGAGTGTCTTTGGGTATGATACTATGTACCCTACACTATACCAAGCAATGGACAAAAATGGTTGGTCTCTAAAACAAAAGGTGTTTAATACAGGCATTCCATTCGTAGGGCATGATCCATGCAGCAAGAGTCCCCTTTAAGATCCATTTCGTTAGAACCATATGCATGATTCTTGGGATTTCCCTAAGAATCCACTTTTATATACCAATTGGAAGTCCCTCAGATTCAAGGTGCTACCAGTCTAAGTCATCCTAGGGTGAGTACTTTTTCCCACCAGAACAGGTCCAAGTTCTAGAGTTGGTAACCGTTTCTCTTACCCCCAGGATTGCACAGATGCATAAGGGGAGAGGATACTTTGATGTACCAAATCCTGAGGGTAATTACAATTGTTCTTTCACACCAAACACAGCAAACACTTGTTAATTTTAATCCAAATGAAAGATTTGCTACACTACCAAACAATTTGTTTCAAAAATTTTAACTAGGGTCTTCGACATGTGTTCTGCGGAAAGATTCATTACTAGTTTTTAATATTGTCTTCGTCAATCGTCCTACAAAAAACTTATTGCTCCAAATAAAAAGCCCACCACGTTGAAAATTTACATATAGTAACCCACAAATCAATTGAAAATTTTAGATTTACAATAGAAACAAAATATTTACCAATCGAATCCTTTGTTTTACCAATGAGATGCATGGATTTTCTCTGCAATTGCATTTTTGGTATTTTACCACTGGAGTTGTAGTTTCAAGGATTCTGCTGCGGATGCTTATACTTGCAGTAATCATTTTGGTGCAACCGGATATGGATTCGGGGAAGAAAATTTAACCGGCTTTGTCAAACTAATGCATCTTGGATCTCAATTTGCAACTTCTATCAAACTATTAGATGGACGTTCCATATGAAAAACCTACAAAATATCAAAATAAAAGTATACGAATATGCGAAGATGGTGTCTTCACATTGAGTTCACCAAATGTAACGTCTAGAAAATGCAAAATACAAGATTAAGAGCAAACAATGCAACATGAATCTAAATGAAATCTAATGCTAAAAGCAGCAAAAGGTTTCGAGAAAATTAAAATGCTAAATAAAACTTGAACAATCTCACCAAATTTGTACATATTTCCATGATTCATCTCAATTGTCCTTCTCCATTTTGCTTGTTGTAGTACAATTGCCTTCATATTTTCAAGAGTTCATGCAATTATAGCCTATGATATTGGTTGCTTAAAACTATGAAGATTCAAGATAGTTGCTCAAATCATAGATTTCAAGAGGTGGAAGGATGGAAAAGATAGATCCAATTTTATAGAAAGAGATTTGAGTCATTGTTGATGCGGAATGATAGAGGCTAGGATTGAAAGATCCTGAAATGGGCCGGTTAAGATTGATTACGATTAGTCATTCATTACGATACTTGATTAGTAATGACATGAGTGATACTCCATTAAAATAGAATTAAGATTAAATAAATGATTTAATCTTCCGGTTTAGTATTTGAAAATAGAAGAATTGTATTAAAGATAAAGATGGGAATTAAAGCAACTCTTGTTGAATGAATGCTTAAGGTTTAATTGAATATTTAATTGTATACATGCAATTGAGTTAGCACTGGATGAGTGAATGATATGACAAATAGATTACTCATGAAATCCATTCAGACATTGAATCAAGAGTTAACTAAGCATTTTGAATAGATCTTTGAGTCGAATAAAAGTGAATACTTAGATAACTTACACAATTATCTAAATATAGAGGAATGTGTTAAAATAGAATTCTTGAATTAATTAATTCATTTAATTCAAGATTTGATATTTGAAGAATAATTAAATAAATAAGATTTATTTAATTAAGTGATGAAGGGATTTAAATTCATAATTAAATAAATAAAAGAATTTATTTAATTATAGTTGAAATATGATAAAGGTAAATTAAATATGAATTTATTTAATTTGACAAGAAGGATAAAGTTAATTAGTAATATAATTAAATAAAAAACATTTATTTAATTAATTAGATGGAATAAAGAAAAGTGTGAATTAATTAAATAATTGAGATTATTTAATCATGAGGAATATGAATTACGAAGAATATTGAAGTCGCAGGCTTAGACCAAATTTTAGTGTCTACAAATATAAAAACTCGTATGTCTAACCACTTTAACTTGGTCAAAAACTAATGAAATTCAATTTTTCTTTTTTTAATCCTATAGTATGTGAAGCATAGAATGTGACGCATGTTTTGGATTTAAAAAATGTGATATCGTTTGAAATCTATAGATATTTTTAAATCAGCCTATCAATTAGGATTTTAGTTGTAATTTGAATAGAAAATGAATAATAATTACTTATTAAATTCAAAGTAAAGCATAATTTATATTGGTGTAAATATGAGAATCTCCTTTAAAAATCCTTTTCATTTCATCAATTTTGGGTAAAAAAATAATCGTCAGCCACATACCCATCATATGGCAACTTTTTGGCCCATCATGATCCTGCACATACCCATATATATATATTTAAATATAGTTATTTAGTTTGTTTATTTTTAAGTTAGTAAATGATTTATTTTAATGCAATATTAAATGGGTAAGTGCATGCAAGCACTAGTTGTTATTTATTTTAATGAAGTAATTTTACTAGTAATATTGGGATTTGTTTATCTATAATTGTGGATTAGGAAACTAAACTTTTGTTTTAATCATTATGGATTACTGAATGGAATTATATTTAAATGGTGCTTTTTAAATGTGCAAAATTGATTGTAATAGATTTAGGAAATCCAAATGATAGCATTTCTTTAATTGCTAGGAGTTGTATTTATAAAAGCACACATTTCTATAATTGTGTACTAGGAGGGAAGTAGTTGTTATTACGAGAATCTAAGTCTTCCAAAGTTGTAATTTGTGAAAAGGGGTTGTTGTAACTTTAGTTCGCCCTTTGATTTTTCTTGGGCAGTGCATATATTTAGATTCAGAATTGGACATCTATAGAGATGTGTTACCTTTTGAGGTGTATTGGTTATTGTTGTCAGTTTTAGTGCACTATCTACCCTTGGCATGCAGTTTGAGTTATGTGTTGTCAATAGGGGAGTGGCTTTCAATGAGGTTCGGGACACAAAGTGGTCCTAGGAAAACTCGTGTGGGATTCAGTTTAACTAATGTAAATTAAATAACCTATTTTAGGGAATGGGAAATTTAATACATTAACTTTGTAATTTACCCTCGCTCATTGGCTAAAGGGCTTGTGTTAGACTTGAGATGAGTCAGGAAGGCTTGGAATGGCATGATCATTCTCTTGTCTTCTCAAAAGAAAATCAATTCTGCTCTGGGGTGCATGTGTGGCCAGATTTCGTAAGAGGTTACCAAGATAACCCTAGAGGGGGGCCGAAATCTAGGAAGATATCCTTTGGATAACCAATGCAACCTTTGTGATGACACTCCTCCTATGACAATTGTTAGTTTATTTGTATTGTGTTTGTAATTGATTCCATAATTATAAAAGCAATGTGACCATTGTCCTTGTTACTTGTACTATGATTATTTTGTATATTGCCTATTTCTAGAGGTAATAGGTTTGTCTTGGTTACCTTTTACTATCTCCTAGCATGGGAGTTGGTCCTACAGGCACCATATGGCTGGGAGGCATGAACCTTATATTGTTGAGTTTCTCTTCTTGTTCATGATGGTGGGATCTTCTTGTTCGAGGAGCTCATGTGGTTCTCTAGAGTTGTTCTTCTCTTTCTTTATTGCAATTGTGGATCATTATGTACAATTGTAGTACCTTAATTGTATTGAGGTGAAACTTGTGATGTAATTGTAATAATATTTATGATCTATTCGTTATTGGATTTAATAGTGTATTGGATGTTATATGTTGTTGCATCTGTGGAAATATGCTCACTAAATTTCTATGAGTTAGTTTTATTTTGAAAAGGTTTAATGCTTTGATGTATAATGGATCATGGTTTAAGTTTCATATGCTATGGTTGGTCTAATTTTATAAGTAATGGGTTTACATGTAGACATGTTGTGTGGCCTAGAGGATGTATGTGGTTAGAGTAGGATAATTTTCTCGTCTTGTTTTACCTTTTAAGAAAAAAAAATAGTTGTGCTTCTGCAGTGTGCATCGTCCTCTAAGTTGCTGGATGATGTTTTATATTTGGTATCAGATACTAGGTTTAAACACTCGGTACTTTGGGTTAATATTGGAACCACTAAGTTTTTGCGTAGGATTTAAGTTGCATATATTTTCTTACACCTTGGTGTGTTTGTGTAGGATCATGCCACCTAGGAGAGGTCAAGGTCATGGTCGTGGCCATAGAGATAGACATGAAGGTAGTCAGTAGAAGTCACCTCCACATTTTTCTTATGATTTTGACCATGAGAAGCAACATGCTTCTCAAAACATTTCAGGAGGAGGTATTCAGAATTCAAATCCACCAAGGGTTGAAGGTGCTCATTTGTATCAATTATTGGAGGAGACTCTTGCTCGTCTTGGGCCAAGGAAGGAGGTAGATCAAATTGTTGTTAGAGACAGGGATATACCAGCTTAGTCAGATGAAGTTGTAGTTGCACACATGAGGGATTTACTTAGGGCTCGACCCCCCATATTTGATGGATTAGGTAGTGGTTTAGAGGCAGAGACCTAGATGATTGACCTAAACAGATGCTTTGCTATGCACCCATATGGTAGCAATACTAGATCCAGATGTGAGATTATGCCTCTGAGAGGATTTTCCTCCACATGGTGGAGATTGGAGTAGCAAAATCTCCATATTGATATCATTATTGTATCTTGGGAGATGTTTCTTGAGAGGTTCCATGCCAGATTCCTCTCAGATCATTGATAACAACACTATGGGGATGAGTTCCATACTCTACGGTAGATGAATTTGTCAATGGAGTTGTACAAGCATCATTTTTATGAGCTCAAACAGTATGCAAGAATAGGTGACGATGAGGGGATGTTGGTTCAACACTTTCTTAGGGGCTTAAACACCTGAATAAGTGGAGGTGTGTGGGTTTTCGAACCCAAGACCATGGATATACATAGACACCAGCGGCATCAGAGCCAACTATAGGGGATGCAAGTAGAGGACACCATGTATTTGTTGTGGTTGATAACCACCAAGCTAACCACTAGAGTACAGTTGTGGAGACTACACGTATGTTGCAGGGTAACCAAGTTACCATATTGTTTGATGTAGGAGCCTCTGACTCATTTATTTCATCATCCATTGTGGCACATGATAGACTACAAGCATTGAGGCAAGAGGGTAAGTGGTAGTTTGAGTTAGCATCTGGTGCTAGGGTTGTAGCACATTACTTTGTACCAAATTGTAGACTGGAGATTGGTTGTTTCCACACCACTACAAATATTCATGTTATACTATTAGGTTCTTATGACATAGTGCTAGGGATGGATTAGATTAATGCTCGTAGCGCTATGATTTATTATCGACGCAAGTCGATATTATGCACTGATGCATCAGGTAGTGAGGTAGAGTTATTAGGGTTCTAGAGGCCTATATCTTTGAGGATGATCTTAGTTATGCGGTTGAGAAGGTATGTTTGACAAGGGTGCTAGTTATTTGTTGTTACAGTAGATTATTTGGAGATGGGGGATAGAGAGGAGAAGTTGTTTGTAGATAGCCACCCCATACTATAGCAGTATATAGATGTTTTTCCAGAGGATATTCCAAGGATGCCACCTCAGTATGACATAGAATTCAAGGGTGATCTTTTACCTGGTTTTGAACCCATTTCATGAGCACCTTACCACATGATTATTCAGGAGCTTAAGGAGCTCTACCTACAGCTTGAGGAGTTGTTGAAGGGGTTCATTTTCCCTAGTGTATCACCTTGGGGAGCACTAACGATCTTTGTGAAGAAGAAGGATGGATCTCTTCATCTTTGCATAGATTACTAATAGTTAAATAAGGTCACCATCAGGAATCAATACCCTCTACCCAGGATTGATGACTTGTTTGATCAGGTCAAGGGTGCGATAGTCTTTTCTAAGATTGATCTTAAGTGAGGATACCATCAGTTGCGGATTGTAGAGGTTGATATTGATAACACAATGTTTCGCACATGATATGACCACTATGAGTTCATAGTGGTACCATTCAAGTTGAGGAATGTTCCATTGGTATTCATGAGCCTGATGCATGGAGTGTTTCGTACATACCTAGATAGGTTTGTAGTGGTATTCCTCGATGAAATTTTGATTTATTCTAGGACTATTGAGGAGCATGAAGAAAACTTGAGACAAGTATTGTAGTGATTGAGGGATAATAAGTTGTATTCCAATTTGTCTAAGTGTGAGTTCTTCAAAACTGAGGTCAAATATCTTGGTCATGTTATATCAGGAGAGGGAATTGTAGTGGATCCTACAAAGATCTAGGCAATCATGGATTGGTCTATGCCTATGAATGTGGCTGAGGTACGTAGTTTTATGGGGTTAGTAGGTTACTATAGGCAGTTTGTTCAGGAATTTTCTAGGGTTAGTCATCCTATTACTTCTCTTGAGAGGAAAGGGAAGAAGTTCGATTGGTCAAAGCAAAGCGAGGCTGCATTTCAAACATTGAAGGAGAGGTTTACTAGCACACCAATCTTTGCAGTACCCGATCCTACAGGAGACCTTGTTATATGTGTCAATGCTTCTTTAGAGGGGCTAGGAGTAGTATTGATGCAGGATGGATGAGTCATTGCGTACGAGTCACGCAAGGTCAAAGACCATGAGTTGAACTACCCTACACATGATCTTGAGTTAGTTGTCGTAGTACATGCCTTGACTCAATGGAGACATTTTCTATTGGGCCATTATTTTGAGTTACACAACAATCATTGGAGTCTACATTATATCTTTACACATCCTAAGCTTAATGCTAGGCAAAGGAGATGGATGGAGTTTCTCTATGAGTACAATTTTGAGGTGAAGTACATCCAAGGGAAGGAGAATGTAGTGGCCAAGGCTCTTAGTTGACTGAGGCATAAACTATCTGAGATGACTCTTACTGTGGATTTTAGGAGTCAAATTCTTATTGCACTTCCTACAAATAGTTGGTACCAGGAGGTAAGGTCTGAGATTGAGTCAGGCGGGACTTTGGATGGAAGGTACTCAGGATATTCTTTAGAGACAGATGGGTTATTGAGATACATGGGACGAATATTTTTTCTATCTTTGGAAGGTCTTCGTACCTTGATTTTGATAGAGGCACATCGGGTGCCTTACTCAACTCACCTTGGAGTGAAGATGTATGCCAATCTGTGACTGCTTTATTTCTAGGCAGGTATGAAGTGGGATATAGCAAATTATGTATCATGATGTTTATAGTTTCAGTGAGTTAAGGCTGAAAACCAAAATCTGGTTGGTCTTCTACAGCCTCATTTGGTTCCTGAGTGGAAATGGGACATCATTTCATTGGATTTCATTGTTGGTTTACCCAACTCTTCATGATGACATGATGCAATTATGGTGATGGCAGATAGGTTGACGAAGGTGGCACACTTCTCACTTATTTGATCCTCTTGGAATGCTTTGTCACTTGCTAGAGTGTTCATGGAGGACATTGTGAGGTTTCATGGTATTCCACATCAGATTATTTATCATAGGGATCCCATGTTTACTTCGACCCTTTGGACATCATTGCAGCATGTTATGGGGACACAGTTGAACTTTAGTTCAATGTATCACCCAGAGATGGATGGATAGACTGAGAGGGTCAATCAGATCCTCAAAGATATGCTTCACATGTATGTCATGGATCATTAGACACGATGGGAAGATTATCTCTATCTTTTAGAGTTTTCTTAGAACAACAGGTTTCAAAGTTCTATTGGCATGGCACCTTTTTAGGCTTTGTATGGATGGCCATGTTAGACTCTATTGAGTTGGGATAGGTTGGAGAATAGGATTCTATTGGGTCCATATATGTTATAGGATATGGAGCAATAGATGGATTTGATCAGAGAGCATCTAGTAGCTGAATAGGATAGATAGAAGAAGCATGCGAATGCGCACCATGTGGATCACTAGTTTGATGTAGGTGACTAAGTTTTCTTGCGAGTGCAACCAAGGAAGAGTTTGATCCTTTATGGAAAGGGTTCTAATCCCACACCTCATTTTGTTAGGCCTTTTGAGATTCTAGAGAAGATTGGGCCAATTGCTTACCACCTTAGTTTACTACCCAGTCTCTCACGCATCCACGATGTGTTCCATGTTTCTATACTTAGACCTTATCATCCATACATTTCTCATATCCTTGATTGGATTGCTTTACAAGTAGAGGACAGGGAGCTAGCTTTGGAGCCCATGACCATTACCCAACAAAGGAGACTCACCCTTAGGGGTCGAGATATTGAGTAGGTGAGGGTCTAGTGGGATCCTAGAGATGAAACTTTTGCTACATGGGAAGATGCTACTAGGATGAGGAAGATCAATCCTTACTTGTTCGCGAGATTCCAAGAGTAAGCCTGATCCTACGGGGGAAGAGCTGTGACACCCCTATGATTTGTTATGTTTGTTTGACAACTCAGATACTTTTTTAGACTCTATTTTATGATATTGTTATTCTATTGCTGACAGTGGAGTGATGATAGACTATATTGATGTGATGACATTGCTATATATGCTTATTATAGTTTAATTGATATATTATCTCGTTAGCTAATGTGACATTGTATTGGTGAAGAGAATGGTATTGCATCACTCACTTGCGAGTGCCCTGTGATTTCCGCAATTCTCCCTCCATGGTGTGTATGAATTACTATTTGTATACATGTACGACATTTGCTTCTTTGCAGGATTGCAGGTACATGACATTAGCTTCACCTAGTTTCACAGGTCTGAGCATGTCCACTACTCAATAGTAATATTGGGAGATAGTAATGGGCTACCTAGTCATAACTTTACCCTACTACAATGTGTCATCATTTAGAGTTTTGGTCTTAGCCTTATCATTGTTGTTCTGGCTATTTTATTATGGTACAAGTTTAATTTTGTAGATTAATGTGGGGTTGATTTAAATATTTAATTAATTGAATAATTGTTGTGAAGGCTTTAGAATAAATAAATATATAAATTAAATTTATTAATGTTGTTGAGTAATTTTTATTATTAAAAATAAAGGGTAATTAAATAAATAAGAATATTTAAATTGGTTGCAATTAGTAAATTGTTTTATTTTTTATTTAAATTTGTGGAAATATATTAATTTTTTATTTTTATTCAAATTTGTGGAAATATATTAATTGTTTTATTTTTATTTAAATGCTTGTGGTTGGAAAATATCTTTGGTTGTTGATGGAAAATATATTTTGATTGGGATAACTATGAGTTAGAAATGGGTTATCTTATTGTTGTAAATTGATTTTCAAAGAAAAATTGGGAAAAGAGGAAAGAAAGTTGTTTCACGGGAAGAGTTTTTGTTTTGGTTGAAATTTTTTTTGAGGAAATTGTGGATCTCTTAGAGGTTTTTGGTTTTAGAATCTTGTTGTAGAATTCTTGGCTATGGTATTGTTGTGTTTTCTTGAAAGATGCTAATTTCTACAAGACTTTGTATACATTACAGGAAATTAAGGCTATAAACTCAATAACTTTTCTTGTGGAAACATTTCTTCTGGAACAAGCTCCTTTATTTTTTTTGTGAATTTTTAATTGAAAAGTGGCTTTTATTACTATAATGCAATTTGGAAATGTTTAGGAAAAGATTTTCTAAACTGTAGAAGCTCTTGTTTTCTTTCTTTTAAAAGATTTCCATGAAAGTTGAGCCTTTGTAGAAAACAATTAAAAATCCTCAGTGTAATTTGTTCAATTTGAAATAAATTGATACAAAAGGAATTTAGATCTCTATAGAAAACCTTCATTATATTTTGTTCTCCCTATTCTTTTTGGTTATCTGAGAAAAAATGAATTTCTAAGCGTTTTGTAGAAAATCTCCTCTATGAAAAATTATTTTTCAACTTGAACCTATGATTGGATTAATTTCATATATTATATATATTTTTATATATATTTATACATACATATATATTAAAATATATATGCATACATACATATATATACTATATATATATTGTGTCAATTAAATAACACTATGAATTTATTGAGAGGCAAATTCAAAGAATTGTCATACAATGGAATACTGCACAATAGTCTTTTTTTTTAAATGAATGTTAATGTTTGGGGGCCAGGGGATTGAAACCACCAGCCACACTCACACAAGGGTGCATTGTTGTGTGCAATGCTCCCCACACCCATGTGGGGGAAGCACTGCCAGCAATGCAGTGAACCCTACGTGTGGAGGCTGCAGCCAGGACTTAGTCATGTGCGTGCTTTTGTTTTATGCTACGCTTTTTTGAATGTTTGGAAATTTCAATTTAATCATATATATTTATATATAATATATATGTTATATATAATATATAGATTAAATATAATATATATATTATGAATTAAATGTATTTTATATTATTTGATAAATAATATATTTATTATATTTATATATATCTAGTTATATATATATATAATTTTTTATATATATAGATATATTTAAATATAGTTATTTATATTTTTTTATTTTTAAGTTAGTAAATGATTTATTTTAATGTAATATTAAATGGGTAAGTGCATGCAAGCACTAGTTGTTATTTCTTTTAATGATGTAATTTTATTAGTAAGATTGGGATTTGTTTATCTATAATTGTGGATTAGGAAACTAAACTTTTGTTTTAATCATTATGGATTACTGAATGGAATTATATTTAAATGGTGCTTTTTAAATATGCAAAATTGATTTTAATGGATTAAGGAAATCTAAATGATAGCATTTATTTAATTGCTAGGAGTTAGTTTCATAAAAGCACATGTTTCTATAATTGTGTACTGGGAGGGAAGTAATTGTTATTACGAGAATCTAAGTCTTCCGAAGTTGTAATTTCTGAAAAGGAGTTGTTGTAACTTTAGTTTTCCCTTTGAGTTTTTTTGGGTAGTGCACATATTTGGATACAGAATTGGACATCCATAGAGATGTGTTACCTTTTGAGGTGTATTGGTTATTGTTGTCAACTTTAGTGAACTGTCTACCCTTGGCATGTAGTTTGATTTATATTTTGTCGATAGGTGAGTGGTTTTTAGCTAGTGTCAGGACACAAAGTGGTCCCAGGACAACTCGTGTGGGTGTCATTTTAACCAGTGTAAATTAAATAACCTATTTTATGGAATGGGTAGCTTAATACATTAACTTTGTAATTTATCCTTGCTCATTGGCTCAAGGGATTGTGTTAGACTTGAGATGAGTCAAGAAGGCCTAGAATGGCATGATCATTATCTTGTCTTCTTGAAAGATAATCAATTATACTCTAGTATGCTTGTGGGGACGGAGTTCATAAGAGGTTACTAGGATAACCTTAGAGGGGGGTTGGGACCTAGGAAGATCTCCTTTGGATAACCAATGCAACCTTTGTGATGACACTCCTCCTATGAAAACAGTCAGTTTATTTGTATTGTGTTTATAATTGATTCAATGATTCTAGAAGCAATGTGACTATTTTCCTTATTACTTGTATTGTGATTATTTTGTATATTGTTTGTGTCTAGAGGTAATAGGTTTGTCTTGGTTACCTGTTACTATCTCCTAGCACGGGGATTGGGCCTACAGATACAATATGGTTGGGTTGCATGCACCTTACACTATTGAGTTTCTCTTCCTATTCGTCATGGTGAGATCTTCTTGTTTGAGGAGTTCGTGTGGTTCTCTAGAGTTGTTCTTCTCTTTCTTCATTATAACTGTCGATCATTATGTATAATTGTAGTACCTCAATTGTATTGAGGTGAACCTTGTGATGTAATTGTAATAATATTTATGATCTATTCATTATTGGATTTAATGGTGTATTGGATGTTATGTGGTGTTGCATCTATGGAAATATGCTTATTACATTTCTATGAGTTAGTTTTATTTTGAATAGGTTTAATGCTTTGATGTGTGTTGGATCATGGTTTAACTTTCATATGCTATGGTTGGTTTAATTTTATAAGTAATGGGTTTACATGTAGACATGTTGTGTGCCCTAGAGGATGTATGTGGTTAGAGTAGGATACTTTACTCGTCTTGTTTTACCTTATAAGAAAAAAAAAAAATAGTTGTGCTTTTGTAGTGTGCATCATCCTCTAGGTTGTGGGATGGGGTTTTACACTCCCCTTCACTCACACACCTCTCTCCTCTTTAATGATGG